>JAODAL010052587.1:0-25870 GCA_025379985.1 Phyllomedusa bahiana
TTTAGTGACCACAACATAAACAAACCTTTTAAAAACCCTGGAGAAATTGCGCAAAAAGAATTAACACCCAAAAAAACCCAGCTTTGTGCTGTTTTCAAAGGGGTGATTTACGGACACACAAGAAAAAATTGTAAATTTAAACCCCGGTTTATAAAAATGCTACAGAAAAAATTTTTTTTGGGGTGAAAAAAAACGGTTTCTTTTGTCCCCCCAACACAAAAAAACGCTAATTCCCCCCGGGTGTAAAGCGCAAAAAATTGACAACCAAAAATGAAGGGTATTTGGATGAAAAACCTGTTTCTTTTAAAGAAACAACAGGAACAGGCTTAAAAACCCTTTATATTCAATTCGTTAGATTTTAAAGCAGCTGCATTGGCCACCTGGACTTCAGTTTAATACCCCAAAAAAATCGAATTTGCTTTTTGAGAACGTCTCTGAGAAAACTTTGGACACCCCCCCAAAAAACCGTAAAAAAGAGTTCTTTTAAGAGATTCATACAGCCGTGGCAGCACCCTTCCCCAATCATACAGTAAGCGGTATCGACTCCCCCGCCAAAAAGGCGGGGGGTTAAAATCCCGCCGGTCTCTGATTGGCTAACTCTGCACATTCTGTAGGCTATGCCCTTCTTCCTCCCCGAGTTCTTTTCCCCATTTAAAGCCATGTGCTCCCAGCCATTTTATCAATCAAAACACACTTCGTTCACCAAGTACCCCAAACTTTGACTTCGTTTAAACCAAAATTTTCCGAAAATTTTAAACGAATTCCACTTGTTAGCAAATTAATTCCCCATACTAATCCCACCCCGTTTAAAAACGTTGTTTACCAGTCAAACAAGGGAAATTTTCCATAAATAGATGGTTTTAAAACAGTGGCCATAAGTTTAAACAAACTTTAAACTTCATTCTTAAAGACCCTTTTTTAAATTACTTTTCCCGTCCATTTTCCCAAATTTACACTTGTATAAAAACGGGAAAAAATTCAACAGCTTGTCAAGTGAAAATGCTTTTTTCCCTTTCAAGCCTTAAGACCTATTTTTATATGGACTTTAAAACCCCCTAAACGGGGAGTGCACCCCCGATTTTTCCCTCTTTCAACCATTAGTAGGAAAGGGGAAACTTGGGGGGTTTAAAATTTTAAAAAAAAAAAAAAAAAAGGGGTTAAAATTTTTTTAATAACCTTTACTATGGGGAAATTTGATGAGCGTGCGTTGAAAAAGGGTCTTTTGGGTCGTTTGCGATATGGAAAATTATCAATAAATTCCATAGCCGATAAATTTATTACGGGATACCACAAAAGAAAAAGGGAGGAAAAAACCCCCCTTTCTTTCTTACCCCCAAAAGGGGGAAAGGAAAAGGGCGGGAAAATTTAAAACATCCACAACAGGAAACCCTGGTTACATGCCCCTCTTAGGCAAAAAATTTTTGGTTATAAAACCCCACAGAAAAAAAATAAAAAGACCATTCACTATCCCTGTCTTGTACCACAAAATGCCCCTTTAAAACCTTTAAAGGACCCACAAAAAAAAAAGTGCCAGAAGGCAGTATGATTTGAACCATCATTTTACTTGAACTGGAAATTGAATACCCCTTTTCCTGGAACGCAGCTTTTGACCCCCAAACCTGCATGCCCCAATTAAAAAGTCCCGGGAAAAAAGGAGTCTTTAAACCCCCATTTTGGTTAAATGGACTTTGGGCCTATACCTGTTTCTGAAACCAAAAATTTAAAAATTAAAACCTTTTCCTGCCCCCCAAATTTAAAAAATTTCCCGGGGAAAAGGGGTTTTTTTAAAACCCCCCATTTTAGTTAAAATGGACTTTAACTATACCTGTCCTGGACCGCAAAATGACCTTTAAAAAACCTTTGACCCCCCGATTAAAAAGTGCGGGAAAAAAAGGAGTCTTTAAACCCACCTTTTTAGTTTCATGGACATAGACAAAACCCTGCCTGACCACAGCAGGGCCCCCAAACCTGTTTGCCCCCAAAAAGATCAAAAAGTGGCACTATGCAATTTTGTACATGCCCTTCTCATTTAGTATTTTTTTTGGAATTGCCTTTTGTTTCACAAAATTTTAAATTTAGAGAAGTTTATATTTTTTTTTTAAACTTTATTACCATCTTGTTTTTTTTTCAAGTGAGAAAACTTAAAACATAACCCCCCTCCCTGCATTTTTTAAAAAGGAAATTTTTTACTTTTTGTGGATGTGTTTAATTTTTGTCCGCACACCCCCTAAGAAAAACAAATGTCCTAATCCCCCCAAAAACACTTTTTAAATTGAGAAGACATTTCCCCCCACCCCCCCCCCCCCCCCCCCCCCCCCCCCTGGGTTTAAAAAATGAGACGGGTTTAGCCAATCAATTAAAGGTTTAAATTTTTTCCTCCAAACCCTTTCTTAATTGATTAGGGACAAAACCCCCGGGGAGATCAAAAAAAACCCCTACCCCATATGCCCCCCCACCCCCAAAAAATTTTTTAAGCCTAAAATTTTTCCCAATTTTGTGCCCACCCCCTTGGAAAACCCTTTTGACACTATTTAACCTCACAGAAATCCCCTTTTTTTAAAAATCAGATTTTTTGGGAAATTTAAAGCTCTCCTGTTTTCCCCCCAAAATGGTGAAGCCAGTCCCTCCCCCTCAGCCATTTTTAAAAGGGAGGTACCTCCCAAGACTTCCGGGGGTGCGGTGGAGACCGGTAGCATCTGTCATCTTTTAAACACGCAGGTTCACCCGCCAGGGCGGGTTACAGTGGGTTCAGTGAGAGCCCGGCCCTGGCGCCCGCATCTTTAAAATTCAAAAGAAAAACCCCCTTTTAAACGCAGAAATTAAAAAACAGCCCGTGCTAAAGCGAGTGCGGAAGCGGAAGTGTGAGGAAAACCCCCAGCCTTCCTCAGTACACAGTCAAGACCTGGGTAGCGCTTGCCCCCCGGGTATGAGTGGGGCCCAAATTAAAGCTTCCTTTGGGAAATGCTGGTGGTTGACGTTCCTGTTCCCCCCGGGGGCCCCCTTTAATTTTGGCATTCTTTTTCTCTTTTTTCCCTTCAACGTGCTGGGAGGAGATTTTTTCTCTGTACTTTGTTTTTTGTCTGGTGCTCCATACCCCAAATTTTCCTCTGAAAAATTTTAAAAATCTGGCCAAGTTTTTCCTGTACCTCCCTTGTCCCAATTCAGGGAATTTTTTTTTACCTTTTAAACCAGCTATTTTGTAAAAGCAATTTTTATAGTAGTTTAATTCAAGAAAACCCTTTTTTAAAAAATGGGAAAAGGGAACCCCAAACCAGGGTCTTTTTTTTCCTTTTTTTTAAAAATTGTTTTAAAAAGGGTTTTGTCTAAATACAGGGATTGTAGCTTTGTTAAAGATTTGCAAAAACAAGTCTTTTTTGGCAATAATGGTCTTTTTAAACATGTCCAATACCAATTCGTTTCTGACAAAACCCATCACCCTTAAGCCACTTTGACAATTTTGAAAAACCCAAATGTATTTTTTAGAAACAAAACTTTTTTTTAAAATTTTTAAAAACTTAGTATAGTTTCCCATGTACAGCAAAATGCCCCCAAAATTTCCCAAAACATGCCCCTTTGGGGCCACTTTTGAAAAATTTGGAAGAACATATTTGTTAGAAAAAAATAACCCCAAAAAACCCCAAAAATGACCCATGACCCACTTTTGAAAATTGGAAAAACCCAAATGTTGTTAGAAAAAAACCCATTTTTTTTTTTAAATAGGGCCTGTAGTATACTGCATTTACAGAAAAAATGCCCCCAAAAAATTCAAAGAAGGGAACTTGAGCCATTTTGGGGGACAAATGTGAAGAAAAAATTGTCTGTTAGAAAACTTTTTTTTTTTTAAAATATGGACCTGTAGTATTGCTGCATTTAAAAGGGAAGAAAATGCCCCAAAAAAAATTAAAAAAATTTGACTTCTCCCCACTTTTTAAAAATTTTAAGGGGGAAATCCCATTTAAAAAAAGCCAAAATTTTCTGTTCCAAAGGACCATAAATTTTTGCTGTATCTCACGCAAAATACTCCAAAAATATTAAAAAAAGACTTTCGAAAAAAAAATTTAAAAAATTGGGGATGGGAAAGGGCCACTTAAAAGCCACATTTCTGTTCCAAATGACCGAAAATTATAGCTGTACCCTCACAGCAACATGCCCCCTCAAAACCTTTGACAATGCAAAAATTTTCAAAAGATAAAGGGGTTTAAAGGGGAATTTCGGTTTTGTCATAAAACCCTTGGGCTGTCTTTTACAGTCTCCCTCACAGAAAAAACCCAAAAGGGAACTTTTGGGGAAAAAGAGAAAAAAAAATTGCCGTAAGAAAAAAAACATTTTAAAAAAAGTTTTAAAGGGGAACCATTTCTGTTTGAAGAGGAATGTTTAGTAGATCGGCAACTAATCAGTGACCTGGAAATTTTGGGGCCACAACTCATCAAGATCCATGCCTGATTCATCTTGTTGAAAGTAAAACAAATCCACAAAACTGTGGAAAGTCGGATGCTTTTTGTCTGTAATGACTCCCCCAAACTGGGTAAAGGGGGTTCCCGCTAATATGCGCTGGCTGCGGGGCAGGACAACCCCTTTAATGGTGGGCGACCAGCCCCGGGCCAAATTCGCCCTTTTTTGGATACCCAAATCTTTTGGGGCCCAAAAACACCCCCCAAAAACTTGGGTGTTGAGACGCAGATAGCCCGGGAAACCTTGATCCTTAAGCGGGCCCTTTTGTGGTTGGATGGGGTTCCCTAAAAAAAAAAAAAAATTGAAATCCCTTTGGTGAGGTGGAAAATTAAAGATTGCCAGAGGCCCACCCATTAGGCTTCTCCCACCTTCCCTTTGCTTGTTTGTCCCGCAACGGCTATTTTGGCACTCTCCCTGCTGTCACGTCGCTAATGTTGTTCCCCCGTGACTTTTGGGGGAAACGTAAGCAGTTTCAAAAAAGTCTCCAGTTGATAAAACACAAGGTCTCCTTTTTTCCTGCTTTTTAATCTTTTTTTGGGGGGTTTGGAAAGGGAAAAGTGTGATTTTTTGGTTTTGAAACCCGGGGAGCCAGGAGGGGGCCCCCCCCTTAACTGTTGTTCATTTTAAAGGCCCTTTTAATGCGGGGATCTTTTTTTAAAGGAAATGGAGAAACCAAGCACTAAAGTGAGGATGGACCCCTTGTTTTTCCCAAGCTCTGGGTGAGGGGCACTACAAACGATTTTCCTCATCTTCCCCCTCCACCTCAAATTGCGCCCAACCTTTTTCCCAAGGGGGGGCTTTCGGTAAAGTCGGTGTCTAGGAATACCTCCTCCTCCCCCGCTTCCTCCGGGACCTTAACAAAGCCCTGACTTTCCCCCAGGATGAAGCACCCTGAGGCTGATGCGCCGCCTTGCCTAGCCCTTGACCCCGGGAAAAAAAGCCTAATGAAGACCGTTTAAATTGAAAAACTGTCCCGGGCCCCTTTTGGGTTTGGGGGAAAGAAAGGGCCCGTTTCCCCAAAATTTTGTCCGTCTCCTCCTCGTCGTGGCGGGACCTGTTTTTTTCCCGAGTGTCCAAACGATCATTCCCGAACTAAGATCACCACAAATCTTGCTGACAAGGGCTTTTTCCGCACGGGCCAATTTGGTGGCTTCTTAAAAACTGGCAAGGTTGGGGGCAGAAACTCTTTCACCTTCCTTTCCCCTTTTCGGTTTGGGTTTAAAAACCCCCCAGGTCCGCAACCCCTTTCTTGTAGGCCATTTGGGCCTTTGTACTGCGGAAAAGCATTGGGCCCGGGTGCCACAATGCTGGAGCAAGTGGGAAAGGGGGAATTTCCCGCGTGTTGCCAAATTCCCCCCCAAAGGAAAACGGTTTTACGGGGGGGCCCAGCTACCTGCAACACAGCCAGGCGGGACAAGCAGGGGAAAGAACGGCGGAAAATGCGAACCCTTTTGACTTGAGCCTTCCCCCAGCAGGGAGTCCAGGGCCCCGGGGAAATCTTTTGAAATTTTGGCCGACCAGCTTTATGAAATTCCCGGCAAGGGATGTGCTCCAGCCCACGTTTTTAAAGGGGGGGCCAAGGGAGATTTCGCCCTTAACGCACAACCCCCCTTTTCCCGGCAACAAGGTTCTTGGGACCCCCCCCAAGCGCTCGGGGCCCCCCGTTTTAGGAGAGGGCCCTCCACAGCTCCTACCCCTTTTGGGGACGGTTCCAAGACAGATTAATTTCAAACACGGGGCCCGGTTTCTCTGGGGGGAGTGAAAAACCCCCAGAGGACCTTGGGGGAAAGAACCCGCCAAACCCTCCCCCGCGCTTTTGAAGAGCGGGGGCCCAGCCTGGAGCCACCGCAAACCCCCCGAGCCCTCCACCCGCTACCCAGGAACCCGTACAGAGATTTTAAGGGGGGCCTTGGTGTGCTTATAGTCCATGTGTTTGGGGTCCGTGGACTTTTCCGGGCCCCAGATGCAACAAAAGCCCCTTTAAATTTTAAAATTACACGGGCTGGCCCCCCGGGGAGGGGCGACTTTTAAGGCAAAGAAAATGCCCCCGCTCGGCCCTTTTGGTATTTGGGGGCAGGCAAAAGGGCCCCGATTTTGGGCGGAACCCATTTTGGTCCCCCCAGAAAGGAAAGGCAACATTTCCAAGGGGCCAAAAACCTGGCCAATGCCCACATTTAGGCTTTTGGCTTTGGGATGGTTTGGGGGGTTTTTTTTGTTTCTTCTCCCTCCAAACCTGGAAGGGCCCAAAAGGGTGGCTGCTAGATTTGGCCCCTTTTTAACCCGGGGTGCCGGGCCGTCAAACTGGTTTAAGGGAAAAGGGGAAAGGGTGGGTCTTGGGGGGTGGGTGGGGGTACCGGGGCACGGGGGAGGAGAAGCGGAGGTTATCCCTTTACATGGGCTCTGAGAGATATTGGGCACGAGGAAAAAAACTTTGGGTTGGGGGAGGAGGAGGGGGGGAGAGACCGAGGGGGTGACGTTTGGGTTTGGGGGCCCGGGGTCGGTCTGGGGGCCCTTTTTTGGCCCAAAGGGTTTCCCCCATTTCAACCCCATTAAATTTGCTACATGTGACCCAGACATGTTTTGGGGGTTTTGGGTTTAAAAACCTAAGGTTTTTGCCTCTACTTAGCGTTTACCGGGAAAGCGGGATTTGACTTTGTGGGTAAATTTTAGAAGGCTTGCCCCAAAAAGGGGAAAAGGGTTGAGAGGTCCTGGAACCCTTTTTGACACGAAAGCAGGGGCAGGGTTTTCCCCTGACCTTGGCTGGCGGGGAAACAATAACGGACTTCTGGGGACCGCCCTTTTTCCCTTTTTGAGGCGGGACCCATATGGGCACTCCCCATCGTCTTCCCCCCTCGTCCAGGGGATGAAGCGATGCAAAACAAAAATTTCTGCGAAAAGACCACGTTGAAACCCTTTTTCGTTTCCCTCAACAACAACCCAGGTGACTTCGTCGGGCCTGACATTCTGCAACCGGAGCGCGGGCTACAAGCCAAAAGGGACTGCAAGGGGTTTTCCGACCGCCCGGGATTTTTGCCGATTGACCGGCTTTCCTTTTCCCCCCTCTGAAGGCATCAGTAACTGGGGCGTCAAAAGAGAGAAAAACAACCCTTTGGCCTTTGAAAAATTTTAACATGCCCCCTTTTGACCCCCCAACCGCATTTTGGGCATCAAAAAGGTCTTCCGGGAAAATGGATTGGCCCCAAAAAGTTTTGGGGGACACGAATTTTTAATTTTGGGTGCTTCATGTTGGGGCGGATGCTGATGATGCTGATGAAAGACAAATTTTGGCCGTGACTGCGAGGGCAAAGGGGGTAAGCTGCTGGAATTTCAGGTGCAAATTTAAACCCCTGAAAACAGATTTTGGCGACCTGTTCGTTACTGAGATTAAAAGGGCCCCCGACCCCCGCGATGAAAAAGGCCCGACGGTCCTGCAACTGACGATCCGCTGGCTTTGGGGTTGTCGCCAGAAATGGAAGGAGACCTTTTCCCTTGGACCTCTACCTCCATGTCCTTTCCACCCTCTTTGCTCGCTTAAACCCCCGAATTTTTTGCCCCATATTCAGGGAAAAAAAAAAATTTTGGGAAAGGGTTTTGGAAGAGACGGCAATCACAGTTTTCTCAAAAACCCTTCAATCAAAAACAAAATTGGGGGGGTTTGGGGGGTTTAAATTTAACGGGAAGGGGGGCTCTAATTTAACAAAAGCTGGGCCTCGCCCAAAGTGACAAAAAAACGTATCTGAAAAAGGGATACTGAAAATAAAAGGTATTTTTGGACCTATCAACCCCGGGTGACTACAAAAATTTCTGGATTCAAATTTAAAATGAAAAATAGATCAAACAACAAAGCTTGACTGACCAAAAGTGAAAAAAAAAAAACCCCTTTTTGAAAAAGTATAAGGATATTAAAAAAGGATTTTTGGCACCAAACGTACCCTGTTTGGGGACTAAAAAATTTTGCTGTATTTAAATTTAACTGGGAAAGTAGATTTTAACAACAAAACTTTGGCTGACCAAATGGGAAAATTTAAAACCTGTCCGAAAAAGTTACAGGAAATAAAAAAGGGATTTTTTTTTGGGACCTAAACAATTCCCTGTGGTACTACTAAATTGCTGTAAATTAAATTTAACGCCCAAAATAGATCTATCAACTAACAAATTTGATGACCAAAAGTGAAAAAACACCTGGGTTTTAAAAATAAACAGATTTTTCAAGGTATTTTTTTGGGACCTTTCAGTAAAACGTGGTGACTACAAATTTGGGTGGATTTTAAAATTTTTAAATCCCAAAAGGGGGCTCTATTTAACACAGCGGCCTGCGGGCAAAGGGGAAAAAAACCCGGAAACTTAAATGAAAACTGAAAATTAAAAAAGGTTTTTTTTGGGGCACCCCAAACAAACCCCGTGGTGACTAAAAAATTTTCTGGATTTCCCAAAATTTTAAATGGGAAAGGGAGATCAAACAAAAATAGCTTGCTGCCAAAAGTGAAAAAAAAAAACCTGTCCCGAAATGTATAAAGGATATTAAAAAAGGGAATTTTTTGGGACCCTTTTAGTACACATGGGTGACAAAAAAATTGCGGGTTCAAAATTTTTAAATGCAAGGTGGCTCTATCAACACAGTGGCCTGCGTCAAAGTTAAAAAAACACGAAAAATTTAAAAAGTATATGATAATAAAAGGTATTTTTTGGGGGCCCCCCAAACAAAACCGTTGGGACTACAAATTTGCTTGGGTTCAATTTTAAAATTTCAAAGTAGATCTTTTTCAAACAAAACTTACGCCAAAAATGAAAAAAAAACCCCGTCGGGAAAAGTATAAAAATTTAAAAGGTTATTTGTTTTTCACCCAAACGTAAAAAACCTGTGGGACTACAAAGGGTTTCTGGGTTCAAATTTAACTGCAAGGTGGCCCCTAAACAACACGCTGCCTGCGGGCCCAAATTTAAAAAAACACGTATTGAAATGATACTGATAATAAAAGGATTTTTTGGCCCCAAACAACCGTGGTGACTACCCAAAAAAAGTATTCAAATTTAAGTCAAGGGGGGCTATTTTCAACAAAGCTGGACGGGGCAAAATTGAAAAAGGGAAAACCTATTGAAATGTTTTACCCTTTGGGAAAAAAAGTGGGTTTTTCACCCAACAAATTTGACCTGCATTTTCTAAAAATTAAAGGGATCCTAAAATAAGGGAAAGCAAAGTCTAAAAAAAAAAGTTTTGGCCCGTAAAAAAACCCGTAAATTTTTTATAGAGCTTGTCTGTTTCGCCCGCGCCCCCCCCCCCCCCCCCCCCGGCCCTACCTCCCGGAAGGGCTTTACAGCGGGAGATGCTCCTTTAAAATTTTCTGCCTAACTACCCCAAAATCTGTAAAAACCCTTTATCTAAATAATTAAAGGATCACGCTAAAAAAAAAAGCTGTCCTCTGTGAAAAAATAAAATTTAATTTTGCTGACTGTTTTCTGACTTTTTGGGCAGACAGAGGCACATTTCCCACTGCTATGAAAAAAAGCTGGGCCCCGCACTGATCATGAACAGGAAGGGGTGTTCTATGAAAAAAGGGGGTCATGTTTATTTTTCCCCCCAATCGCAAAACCCTAAAACCCTCCCGCATATGGTTTTGCACAAAACATTTTCACCCTGCTCTATTCTGTAAGCTGATTTGCTGGCCCGCCCAAAAAGACAGGAAACGCCGAAAAAGGCCGATCTTAATAGATTATGCTCAGATTTAACCTAAATTATCGCGTGATCAAAAAATCCGATCAACGTAAATACCGTGCCGATTTCAACTTTGTCGATAATAATCGCTCAACACTACTATTCGGGTCTGTACAATTACAACATAAATTTTATATAGTTTTTATGTTTTACTACATTTACACAGTAGATATGCATTTGTAAAAAAATTGCGTTTTTATGTCGTCATAGTCTGACAACCATATTTTTTACATTTTTTTGTATATAGAGCTGATTGAGGGCTTATTTTTTTGGGATGTTTGACATTTTCATTGGTATCATATGGGGAACACTTGGGGGATCACTTTTTGATTGCCTTTTAATAAATTTTTTCGGAGGAAGAATGAAGAAAATAAAGCAATTCTGTAACTGTTTTGATTTTAATTTTTACTGCGTTGACCAGTCAGTATAAATGCCATGTTAGTTTTACTCTGTGGTGTGATATGATTATAGCAATACCTTTTTTTTTACGTGCTAGCACTTTAAAAAAATATACTTTTTATTATGTAAAACAATATGCATCACTGTATTCTGTTCTTGTTTAGATCTACAGAGCTGTGAAAGTTTTTTTTTTTTTTTTTTTGCAGGACTAACTAACGTCTTTATTGATACCACTTTGGGGTTTATATAACTTTCTGATTGCTTTTTATTAAATTTAATGTACAGCAGGATGAACAAAAATCACAATTCTACAGCGATTATCATGCAGGTTAAGATTTATAGGTTAGGTCACTATGTACGCGGCGACTATGTGTCCTTTTTTTATTCTGAATTTTTTTGTAATGGGGAAAATGCAGTGTACCTGTTTTACATTTTGTGCTTTTTACGTTTTTACTTTTTTTTTTTACTATAACACTTTTTTTTTTTTACTTGCCCCCATAGCTATGCATTGTACCCATCAATCCTTATGAGCACAGGCAGGTTCCTGGCTTCAAGGTTTGCGCCCTCTGTCTTTCCATTATCTGATGCAACTGACTGCAGGATCAAAGGGAATAATCAGCCACAATTGGAACAAGCTCTGGTTGCAGCCGTTAGCGTATAAAGCCATACGTCCAATGTATCTATCTATATATTACACAATTATTATTAAAATAAGGGTATTAACAGCATTATGTGCACATGATCAGAGCAGTACACTGGGCCCTGCCCAAGCACATAACATAAAACCAAATCGAGTCTCTAACCACACCCAAGCAGAGTCAATCATGGCCAGCTTCTTCCAGCAGATGAGTACCAAAATAGCGTTGGAGTTGCTACAGTTTATATAGATGTACAGTATCTCATCAAAGGGAAGTATACCCCTCAAATTTTGTAAATATAAAATACTGGAGATATGACACTTTGATACAATATAACAGTATAAATTTGATATGTCCTCAAAATAACTCAATATACAGTCATCAATTTCTAAATCGCTGGCAATAAAAGTGAGTACATCCCTAAGTGAAAATGGACAAATTATGCCCAATTTGCCATTTTCTCTCCACAGTGTCAAGTGACTAATTGGTATTATAAAGTCTCAGGTGTGAATTGGGAGCAGGTGTGTTAAATTTGTTATCGCTCTCACACTCTCTCATATTGGTCAAATGGAAGTTCAACATGGCACCTCATAATATAGAACTGTCTAAGAATCTTAAAAGAGAAGGCAGGTTCCATTCAGAACAGGTCATGCCACAGTCAACCAAAGAAGTTGCGTGCTCATGATCAGCGTCATATCCAGAGATGAGTGCTGCCAGTATTGCTGCAAAGGTTAAAGGGGTGTGGGACCAGCCTGTCAGTGCTCAGACTACATGCTGCACAATGCATCAAATTGGTCTGCTTGGCTGTCAACCCAGAAGCAAGCATCTTCTAAAGATGATGCAAAAGAAAGGCCTCAAACAGTTTGTTGAAGACAAGCAGACTAAGGACATGAATTACTGGAACCATGACTAGGATTAACTTATTTGGTTTAGATGGTTTCAAGCATGTGTTGCGACAAGCAGGTGATGGGGTAGAAAGTGTTTCTTACCTACAGTCATGCATGGTAGTGGGAGTTTAGGTCATGGTTTGGTGTTGCATGAGTGCTGCCAGCTGTGGGGAGCTGCAGTTCATTGAGTGACTCATGAATGTCAACATGTACTATAACACACTGAAGCAGAGCATGCTCCCCTCCCTTCAGAAACTAGGCAGTATTCCAAAATAAAAATAACCCAAAACACATCTCCAAGATGACCACTGCCTAGCTAAAGAAAATAGTTAAAGAGAGTAAAGGTGTTGGACTGGCAAGCACGTCTCTAGACCTAAACCTTATTGAGCATCTGTAGTGCATCCTCAAATGTAAGGTGGAGGAGCACAAGGTCTCTAACATCCATGATGTCATAATGAAGGAGTGGAAGAGGATTTCAGTGACAACCTGTGAAGCTCCAATGAACTCCATGCCCAAGTTAAGGTAGTGCTGAAAAATAATAATTTGAATGAAATGGTCATTTTATAACACTTGTTAACAAGAAATTTTAAGTAGTTAACAACACACATAAAACAAGGTGTGATTGTTCTCATTGTGATCCTCAAATATTACTGACCTTCAAAAAGTCCAAAATGATTGCAGGCTCTATAAATTGTAGTTTATCAAACGCCTTCCTTGTGTCATTTTGGTGTTTAAATACTAAAGTGTGATAAAACTTCTCACCTAGGTTAATGGATTTATCAAATACCTTATTTCATGCTGTCTGCTTTTGATTTATGAATTTTGATCCTAGATACAAGAGTCCTGTGAGTATTGATTGCAGATAATGTCAGACTAACAGAAGTTCATTTCACTTGTACATGTGGAAGTCTCTGATTCCCTGACAGCTATGTCTACTGAGAATCAGCTGTCACCGTGCTGGAGTGTCACATCGTCTTCACAGCAAGAAACCTACCCACCCAACAGACAAAATTACACCATGTTATGGAATAAAATGACACACAAATGTGAAGTTAGGATTTTGTTCTGCCTGGGAGCTTGTTCTTTTTAGTGACGAAACATGATGTTTATCATACATTTGAACATTCAACAAAAGAAACAAGTGTATCTATGCATTTGCAAGAAAAAGGTGGAGTTCTGCCGTTTGTAGTTCCTGCCTTTGACTGCAAAAGCCTGACAGGATAATGGAATGTCATTCTGCCAGTTCTTCAGCTGATTAGGGACAGTTTGTTTATTGATTGCTTTCTTCTAGCATTTATTATTCTTTCTTTCTAATGATAAATTAGAGTAAACCATATACAAGTGCTCCACAATCATGGCTGTGACTTTATAGGAGTACCATGGTCTTGAGATCATGTGCCACAGACAAGGCATTGTAGCTGACCTCACATGAATTCTACATTGTGTCCTAATAATGCGATCACATGTACATTATTAGCTTTTCACCATTCCTTTCCCAAAAAATGGTATAAAACATAATATAGCTCTTTTTAGACATGTATTGACAAATAATTAGTTATGCGGAGCTAGAATTATGTGGATATACTAAGGCTATAGACGTTATAATCTTTGTCCTTAACCTGTTAAACCAGTTTTGTTTTTTGAACAATAACTTTTGAATTTTCCAAACAGACCCAAACAGCAATTGCTGTTTATATATATTATTATTATATTATATATATGCTGCAATATCTGAAGCAGAGTACAGAATTACATATAGGGCGGCATGTATGAACGAGGCTACGCCAGATAGCTGGCGTCTTATCAGCAGCACTTTGTAATGTGCCTGATTTTGGGGGGCGTTCGGGAGGCAAGGGCGCACTAGAACCGTACACAGCTCTAGATTTATAGCTTCGCTGCGGCATTTCTAGGCGCATTACTGCTGGAACAGGTATACCACTTTGAAAGTGGTATACCTGAGCCAGAAATGTCATCCTAGCACTAGAATGACCCTGATTTATGACCTGCTGTAGAGCGGGTTCATAAATAAGGCGCATTCTAGGCTATTATTATGGGCATGAAATTTGCCGTTTAAACGACAAATTTCATACATGACGCCCATAGGGCCTTATGTATGAGAACTGTCTAGAAGTAAGACATTGCTGCCAATAGCAATCAATCAGAGCTCAGCTTCATAAAGTGATCTAGAAAAATAAGAGCTGTGCTCTGATTGGTTGCTATGGGAACCAAAGACAGTCTTAATGCCAGATAGTTTTCATACATAAGGCCCATAGTAATTTGTTGAATATTAGGAACAAATGAGGGCGATTAGAGATAAATGACAAGATAAGGATTTGGAGTGGGTTGGAATCACTTAAAAGAGTTGTCTCACCATGCTATTTCACAGAGTCACAGGCAGCTTCAGAATTACACTTCCTGATCTGGCTATAGGTGTTACTGTATCAATGATTGGCATATCAGCTCTGTTATTCCTAGCTAATCCTGTTACAGTGACATGAGTGCAGAAGGTTTATACACTAGTATACAAGGCTACAAAGCTCTAAAGAGTTAAAGCTTGTCAGTAACACAGATAAACAAGCACCTTTGCTACTGATAACACTCAGCAGGGAATGACATCATCATGGTCAGACATGGCAGCTTGGAGCAATGAGAGCATAGAAAGACGGTAGGTAACCTAGGGAAACTTGTGTACACAAGCAGCAGATAAAATCTCCTCTGTTTTCTGAGCACTATCTGATTTCAGGCTGACTGGGATGATTGACTTTTTTATTCACACCTGTTTATGTTCTGCTAGCCTAATGTTAGACTGCAGACACTTGAGACTGATTGTAATTGACAGCTGCCTTCACCATTCAGTCTTGGTTCTATATGTCTGGATATCAGAGGGCAGGCCCAATCACGGTCTGGGCCGGAACTCTGACATTCTATATAAGATCACTTCTGACTTTGAGCTGTACTGGTGATAGTCCTTAGCTTGAGCTGGTATGCTTTTTCCCTTGTTTGCTTGTTTGCTTGAATTTTGACCTATTTGCCTGTTTTTCTGACTTCCGTATTTGGCCTGCCATTTTGATACTTTTTTCTCTCTCTGGCTTTCACCTGGTTCATCTGACTATTCTGTTGTTGTGTTTTTCTGTCTGTTTTGTGTTTCACTTATTTAGGGTAGGGACCGCCTTCCAGTTGTCCTTGCCTACTTGCCTATGGTCAGGCAGGCAAGTAGGCAGGAACAGATTTGGGGTACCTAGCATTAGGGTTCATGGTTCATCTGTTCCTGTCTGTTTGTCTGTTCTGGGGGTCCCTGACATTTCCTAAACTAAGAAAAGCAACATTTGGTAATAGTAATTATTTACCTTTGCATACATAAGCAAATGACTCAAGAAGAACTAATTTTTTTTTGTTCAGGTACCAAAATGGTGACCTTAAACAGAATATATGTCTACATGATCATCGACTAGTGCACCAGCACTATGCCATGAGAGAAATTAATTGCCGATCCCCAAATGCTTAAATATTGCATCAACAACCAGCATAAACTGGTGTGCACTTAACTGCCATCCTGGCGTGGTCTCTACCTCTTCCAGCAGGGTTGCTAGGGTCTAACAAGTTAAGAACCACAACCCAGGGTGAGGCATGTGCCCTACTCAAAGGGAAAATAGATAAATATATATACATAATTATGAAGTAATCGCACTATACCAAGATCAAATAATGCCACTACTACAAAATGACCCATAATATAACCATATTGTTTTTAAATAACACCGTACAGAGACCACACACTAGTAAATACCAGTTAAACACAAGCACATTGCAAATCTTTTGACTTTTCTGATAATAACTGTTACTTTTTCTGTGTTCTCTTTCTACACCAGTCCACCATAAAGACTGCATCTAACCATAATTTGAGTCTGCAGAATTTGGCTTTTCATTTTTTCAGCACGAACGCGAACCAAACTTCAAATCTCATTAAACTAAATGGGAGATGTTCTGGTTAATTTTTATACTCATACAGGTGCGGAGAAGCTACAATTAGAATCCATAACAGTAAAATGGATACGTGGAACAACTTAGTGAAGAAAATTTGGCTCTAAGAGTCATAGAAAAAAATTCATTTATTTTAATGGCTAACTGAAAAGATGAGACCAGTGTAGCTATAGGAGCACCACCAGCAGCTGCTATGGGCCCTTTTGACACATAAGAAGACACAGGTATGGAAAATGGCACATGGTAACTGGCAGGAGCCCCCAATCCCTTTTTGTACCAGGGCCCAAGAACATGTCATATATGTGATGGCAGCAAGAACATCCCAACGGGGAACATGAAGATTCAACTGGCAGGGCCGTAGTTATAGGGGGTACAGTGCTAGCCAGGACTACCGTTTCAAGGCCCCATGCAGCTAAATCAAATGGGGCCCCCACCCATTACTAGTTCCTATTTTTTACATATCACTGGGCCCTTTCTTGATTAGGGCCCCTGACAGGAATAATGCCCTATTGGCACTCATGGTAGTTACCATGTGCCATTTCCAGTACCGGTGTCTTTTTATGTGTCAATGGGTCTTTTGGAACACCTCAGGATGCAGGGCCCCATAGCGGCTGCTACCACCAGGGGTGCCAATAGGGCAGTACGAGCAGTACTTCTGTTACAGGCCATAATCAAAAAGGGGCCCACAAATCTGTTAAAAAAATAGGAAGTAATAATGGGTGGAGGCCCAATTTGATTTGGCTGAATGGGGCCAGACATGATTAATACATGACTTACGGCAGACTGACTGATGACTGATGTTAATAGATGACTGATGGAATGTGTATTTCACATTGTCAAGAAGATTAGACAACCGGGGCAACAAAAACGTCAGAGATCCACGCTTGATTCATTTTGATAAACGTCAAATGATCCACATTCTAAGGGGGGAAAGACGGATATGTTGTGCTGAAGGTACATTCTGAGATAACACTGGCTTCCGGGCAGGATAAAATTTGTATGGCGTGTTGAGCAAGCTTGCTGCTGCTGCGACTACTTGCCATTCTACTGCTGTCATGTTGCTGACGTTATTCCAACGTGACATTAGAATGTGAAGAAGACACCACAGTCTCGAGTTGGTCAATGAGCACTGTCTCAAATTCCTGCATTCTACAGTCAATTTGTGTGGGTGGAAAGAAAGTGCTCACTTTTGATTTGTAACATGTATCAATGAGGGTGGCCACCCAGTAATCGCTTTTCATTTTGATTGTCCTGATGCGTGGGTTGTGTAGTATCCAATCACTCATGTGTGAGATGCTGCCAGGATCTCCCAAGCCTTGGGGTTGAGGGGCACTAACCAGATATTCCACCTCTTCTTCCTCTTCCTCTTCTTGAAATCTGTACCAACCTCTTACCACCAAAGGGTAATCAGTAAGGGTGGTGTCCACCCCTGCCTCATCATCCTCCTCCACTTCCTTATCCTAATCATCACCTTGTGTCATGCCTTCTACTCTGTGAGCTGGACCTCTGTCCTGCACCCGCCCTGGACCTCGAACCACCGCCTAAAGAAGAATGATACAATTGGGCCTTTTACATCCGACAGCGATTAAGGCTCTGTGTCTGCCTCACCCTCCTCCATCACTGCCGGGACAGAGTCTAACGCTTGTTCCAGTAAGAATATGACCACAATGGTCATGCTGACAATGCCATCATCCTGACTGACCATTTTGGTTGCGTCTTCAAAACTGTCAAGGATGTTGAAAGATCCTTTATCTGCCTCCACTCTCTTTAGCTTAACACCCAGAGGTCCGCACCACTGCTCTTCAAGCCATGCGACACTTCATACTGCGTAAAGGCAGTAAGCTGCTGCCACAATCGCTGGAGCATGTGGAGGGTGGAATTCCAGCATGTTAACACTTCAACAATGAGACAGTTGGCGGGCAGGCCCAGATGATGATGCAACGCTGCCAGTTGTGCCGAAGCAGGGTGTGAACGCCAGAAGAGTGAGCTAAGACCTTGAGCCCTCCTTCCTTCAAAACCCGCGTTGCGCTTGAGAAATTTCTGCACAACCAGGTTCAGGACGTGTGTTAGGCACGGGATGTGCATAAGGCTGCCGATCCTAAGGGCGGCAACGAGATTTCTGCCATTGTCGCACACCACATTGCCTGGCGCCAGGTTCTTAGCACCCAGCCACTGGTCGGTCTGAGTGCGCAGAGCCGTCCACAGCTCTTAACCTGTGTGTTAATGGTCTCCAAGACAGATTAATTTCAGAACGGCCTGGTTTCTCTTGGCACAAGATGCTACCCATCAAAGTTGGGGATCTGGACTCTTCTTCTGCTCTCACACCTGGTACACAGAAGGCTGGCTGGTGGACTGGCTGCTGTACGGCGTGCAGGTCAGACTAGTGGAAGGGGAAGGTGTAGACTGTGTTGCTGGTGGTGGTAATCGGCCGACAATGTCTGGGACTGGGGATGGTGCTTGCCGATGCTGCTCCAGCGCATCAGCAGCAGAGGACCGCTTGAGCTTGGCAGTGGCATAAGATGTCATGGCTGGTGGATTAATGTCAGCAGACTTGTGCGATCGCCCTCTCCCTTTCTGAGGCTGGACCTGCACTGACACTACCCCATCCTCCTCCACTGATGATGCGCTCGCCAGCTGCTGCTCAAAAGACCACGTTGGATCCGTAATGTCATCAACATCACAGGTGACGTCCTCTTCCTAACAGTCTACATCCTCAAGCTTCGGGCTAGAAGCCACAGGCACTGCGAGGCACAGCTGACCACTTGATATTTCTGGCAATGGACCAGCTTCCTTCTCCTCCTCTGAGGGCATCATCCTCTTTGGCCTCTTGATCATTTGAAATGCCTTCTGACCCCAACCGCACTGTGTCATCAAAGAGCTCTTCGGAATTTGGATTATCTAGAGCGGTCTGTTTATTGGGTGACATTTGGCCTTCAGGTTGGACTGATGATGATGATGACATTTGGCCTTTGACTGAGAGGAAGAGGTAATACTGCTGGATGAAGAGTGTGTTAACCACTGAAGAATAGATTGGCGCCGATCTTCAGTAATGAGACGCATAAGGAACCGACCAAGTGTTGACAGACCTGACGGGGTCCTACGACTGACGATGTGCTCGCTTGTGTGTTGTCTGGAGCACCTTGTCTCATACCTCTAGCCAGGGCCGCCATTAGGGGGGTACAGCCAGTACTCCCGTATGGGGCCCGGCCGTTCTGTGAAGCAAGGGGGGGCCCGCGGCCACCGGCAGGTAAAGCACCCTTGCTTCACACAGCAAAGGTAGAGAGAACAGGCAATCAGCCTTTTCTCACTACCATGTCCGCTGTTTTTACGTCAATTATGGAGGGGGGGCTTTGAGTGGGGCCCGCACACATGTGAGGGGCCCGTGCTTCGCCTCTGTGTCTCAGCTGCGCGCCGCTCAGTAGCTATACATGATAGACTAGGCAGTTTCACTGTAACTTACTTACTCTCCTCCTCCGTGCTGTGACAGGAGCATCCAGGCGCCTCCTCGCTCTGTCTGCGCCGCATCCACGAGACTCCGCCCACAGGTAACCCCTCCTCCGATGGGCGGGACAACAAAGTAAATTAGTGAGGCTCCGCCCCCTGTGGGCGGAGTCTCGTGGATGCAGCGCGGACAGAGCGAGGAGGCGCCCGGCTGCTCCTGTCACAGCACGGAGGAGGAGATTAAGTAAGTTACAGTGAAACTGCCTAGGCGATCATGTACAGCTACTGAGCGGCGCAGAGAGTAAATTATACAGTGAAACTGCCTAAGGCTATGTACAGCTACTGAGCGGCGCGCAGCTGAGACACGGAGGCGGGGCACGGGCCCCTCACATGTGTGCGGGCCCCACTCAAAGCCCCCCCCCTCTCCTACCTTGTGGGGCCCCTGGCACAGCCCCTGCTTGCTAGCACTGTGGGGCCCCTGACAAAGCCCCCACTCGGTAGCACTGTGGGGCCCCTGACAAAGCCCCCACTCGGTAGCACTGTGGGGCCCCTGACAAAGCCCCCACTCGGTAGCACTGTGGGGCCCCTGGCAAAGCCCCAACTCGGTAGCACTGTGGGTCCCCTGGCAAAGCTCCCGCTTGCTAGCACCGTGGGGCCCCTGGTAAAGCTCCCGCTCTCCAGCACTGTGGGGCCCCTGACAAAGCCCCCGCTTGCTGGCACTGTGGGGCCCCTGGCAAAGCTCCCGCTTGCTAGCACTGTGGGGCCCCTGGCAAAGCCCCCACTCGCTAGCACTGTGGGGCCCCTGGCAAAGCTCCCGCTTGCTAGCACCGTGGGGCCCCTGGTAAAGCTCCCGCTCTCCAGCACTGTGGGGCCCCTGCCAAAGCCCCCGCTGGCTAGCACTGTGGGGCCCCTGGCAAAGCTCCCGCTTGCTAGCACTGTGGGGCCCCTGGTAAAGCCACCGCTCTCCAGCACTGTGGGGCCCCTGGAAAAGCCCCTCCCCTCCAGCCATGTGGGGTCCCTTTAGGCTGGGGAGAGAGGGCCCTTGAGCGGAGGGCATTGAGCAATGCCCCACATGATTGGAGAGAGGAGGGCTTTGACAGGGGTCCCACACGGCTGGAGGGGGGACTCCACTCATCTCAGGAGCCCAGCATCACATTTAAAAATAGATGCTCAAAGAGAGCCCACGCTTTGTGGCTTAGTTGCGCTCAATTGCTTCACATAGACAGAGGGGGAGGTGGAGGGGGCTTGAGGAGAACCTCCACATGGCTAGGGGGGGACTTAAGCAGGGTCCACATGGTGGGTGAGTGGGGCCCCACTCAAGTTCACCTACCTACCTACCTACCTACCTACCTGGCTATCTACCAATGGATGGCCACTACCTTCCTACGGGACGCGGCCTATATACCTAACTACTTATGGGGGTGAGGGTTATATACCTAACTACCAGGGCACTAAGGGGGTAATTATTATCTTTTGGGCACTATGGATGGGGAGTTTGTACATGGGGAAGACAAAGGTGGGAGGATGATAGAAGAGTGAGGAGTCTCAGGTGTTTGTGTTGTGAATTCTGCAGGGACGAGTGGTGTCCAGGAAAAGTCCTCATGGTGGCCGGGACCGGATGGAGAAGAAAGGGGAAGTGAACGACGTCACCTGTGAGTCACTAAATATAACTGTACTGTGTGCACTTGTATCTACCATTATGTATGAAAACTGTCTAGGTGTAAGACTTTCTTTGTTGTCCATAACAACCAATCAGAGTCCATAGCAACCAATCAGAGCCCATAGCAACCAATCAGAGCTCCTCTTTATAGTGCTCTGATTGCAATGGGCTTGGATTGGTTGCTATGAGCAACAAAGAAAGTCTTACACCTAGACAGTTTTCATACATGTCCCCCTATATGGTCATTGAATGGTGGTAATATTGTTGTTTTTGTAATGGATTATATTTAGTAACAGTATCGTGGCATTATTCTGCATCCTTGGAGTTATGTGGTGATGATGTGGCCGTATTACTTGGTCTATGTATATTGTGGTTATTGGTAATATCGGCTTTAGTATGTTGGTTTGGTCAGTAACATTATAGTGATATTAGTCACCATATGTAGTGATATGTGGGGTATTATTTGGTCTTTGTATATTGTTTGGTTATATTGATCTGGCTATTCTGGTTTGGTCTACAATACTATAGTGGTATTAGTCACTATATGTAGTGATATGTGGCGTTATTATTTGGTCTTTGTATGTTGCTTGGTTATATTGGACTGGGTATACTGGGTATACTGGCTTGGTCAGTAACAGTGGTGACACACGTTGATCATGCAGTGTTATTTGCTGACCCTTGTATACGTACTCATTACTGCAATATAGATAAACTATATGTTGTAGAATTCAACAACAATTAAATCCAAAGACAATGGCGCAATTGCATTTTTTTTTCATGAGTTAGTTAGCAGTGGCTGCTGGGCGTGGTTGTTAGGGGCGGAGCGATGGGATTGACAGGGGGCAGGGTTGACGGGGGCAGGGTTGATGGGGGGGCCCAGGTGCTTTCGCTGTCGGGGGTCCTGAAATTTCTCATGGCAGCCCTGCCTCTAGCTCCACGTCCTACGCCCCTCCTTGCTCGCTTACCACCTCTAGTTCATTCCATGTTCAAAAATATAAATATTAAAAAGGTCAAGATTTGTTTACAGTCTCTTAATGACGAACTGTACTCCAAAGACAGCAAATCAACAGTGTTCTTAAATGCCTATACTTTGCAACGGGCAAATAGGATTATAAACAGAATTTTTTCTATGCAACACTGGTGAACTGGGGTTGTATGAAAGAACTCTCACAGCAAATCAAGTGCTCTTAAATGCTTATACTTTGCAATAGGCAAATAGGATAAAAACAGAATTTTTTCTCTGCAATATTGGTGAACTGGGGTCGTACGTTAATTGTAATACCAAATATGGGGTGTATTTGATTACGTGTAATATGTGCAATATTCAATATGTGGGTTGCACCACTGGACCGCTAAAAATTTGAATTAGGAGACATTTATCAGATTCCATGAGAATGGATTGTTTCAAATGTTCCACAGTTTTTAAAACACTTTCAAGAAGTCCATGCAGGGAATTTGTCTTCTTTTTTGTGGTACGTCCTCTGAGAGGGGGTTACAATTATAAAAAGTTGTTAAGTAGGGAATCCTGATAGATTTTTGATCTAGGTACACGAACCCCACAAGGATTTAATGTTAAACAAGATATTATGTATTATTAGCCGTTTTTTTCTTGTATATACATTTTCTTTTGTTGTTCTATACCTATGTCAGGAATACCCCTTTGAGAATAATTTGATCTAGGGATTGGTGTGTCCTGTGTTTTACCTTACAGGAATGGGTTTTATATATTAGTATTCATTTGTTATAAGGTAGACTATGAGTAAGGATGCTAGTCATCCGAAACGCGTCAGTCGTACGGACTTAGAACATTGACAGCACTGTTTTTTACTTGTCTAACATCAAGTTGCCGTTTGGAATTTTTAAAAAGAATGGAATAAGGAATCTGTTTTAATTTGCATTACCGTCTGGCACAGAGCTGGTTAACTTGTTCTTCCGGATTCTGTGAGGAGTTGGCTCTACTTAAACTGTGCAGCCGTCAATGGGACTATGGATATATGCTGATATACAATCGGTGTTTGTGCTTTGTATGAAAGAAACCGCACAGCAAATCAAGTGCTCTTAAATGCAATAGTATTATAAACAGAATTTTTTTCTATGGAATATCTATACAATATTCACTAACTCCATAACTAGTGAAGTGTCTGATTCCCTAAGCTAGCAGCCATAACCCCTCCTCCCCCTCTCCTGAGTACTCTAAAGCAGCTTTTCTTGTGTGAAATCGCTATTAAATGTTGTTTTTGCCTGCTGGCAAACCAGCAGACACAGGCAGCAGTGTGTTCACTACAGAGAGTAAGCTGGAAATGGCGACTAACAGGAAACACAGTGACATAAGACAGTCATGTGATTTTAGCAGCAAATGAGATCCCCATACCTTCACTGGTGATGTTTTTGACCCCTCCCCCTCTGTGCTCTGCATTGATTTGCTGGCTGCCAAAACTGAAGGAAGCAGCTGAAAAAAGCGGCAAACTCCTGTGTGGAACCCAAACTGTTTACCGAACTTGCAGCAAAAATTCGGTTCAGCTCGGGTTCGGAAAAAACGTAAAGTTTGTGCTGAACTAACGATTTTCCGAACGGTTCAGCTCAACACTACTAATTATATGCCTGTTGCTGTCCAATTTAACCATATTAACGTTGAGCAGTGCCCCCATATACTGCATCTCATACAGTATATGATAGCATCATAACTATAGTTTTCTCACAAAAAAGTCACACAGACATTGCCCCTGAAAAGAATGGTAACTAGTGTCCTTAAAATAGCAGTGCCAAACAGATGGTGCTTATATTGTGCCCAAAATAATAGTGGAGCTTTATATTGTAATAGAATACTACATAGCAATAGGGCTTTGCTTCTCATAAAATAATAGTGGCATACTTTGTATCCCATGCAGTAATAGTGCATAAAGAGAGTAATGACAATCTTCTCTGGGCCCATTAGTAATAATGCAGTTTTAGGCTCCACAAAATAATAATGCCCACCTATTTGTGCCCCTGTACAATATTAATGCCACTTATATGCCCCATATGATAAAAATGCCCACCATTGTGTACTCACCAATTGTTAATGGAGAGCATAGTAATAATATGGGTCTGACAGCGGTGGCACACATATGGTTTCTCTTACTGTTTTTGAAAAGACAGGTCGTATTATGTTTAATAGTGCCCTCTTACTTCCCTAAAACAGTAGGCACAATTCCTTTTGTGCTACAACATAATATAAATGCCCACCTTGATTTTCTCTAACTTGAAATAGAGCCCCCTTTTTTCTTCAGAAAACAATCAAACTGATACTCACCTTTTGCAGATCGAACAACAAAGGGGGTAGGTAAGCCCTTTTACGGCCTTCGGAGTCAGTGACCTGGTGGATGCAGCACAGTGTAGAGATGCTGACTAGTGTTGAGCGATTATTATCGACAAAGTTGAAATCGGCACAGTTTTTATGTTGATCGAAATTTTTAGATCATGCGATAATTTAGGTTAAAATCTGTGCATCATCTATTAAGATTGCGCCATTTTCGGCGCTTCCTGTCATTTTGGCGGCCAGCAAATCAGCTTACAGAATAGAGCAGGGTGAGATGTGTGTACGACGTCATGACTGGGATGTGTATGGTTGCGATTGGCTTGAAAAATCACATGACCTCGTTTTACATAGAACAGCGTTTCCTGTTTCAGCCTCAGTGTCTCTCAGCGTCTCAGAGCAGTAGGACGTGCGCTCTGCCTGTGTCCAACCAGCTCAGCGAAATTAATCTATTTCTTCACAGAGAAAGCTCTACTGTTAGCTGTGATCCTTACAACTTAGTTAGATTAGAGATTGGAAGATTTTATGTAGTTAGAGAATTTTAAAGGAGCATCTACCGCTGTAAAGCCACGGGGTGGAGCGGAGGGGGGGAGTGGGCCTGCGGGCGAACACAGACAAGCTCTATAAAGAATACTGGATAAAGTTCACCAAGACTTAGTGTAGACATTGCACTGCAATAGCTTTATTATTAAAAGTTTTCTATTGAAATATTTCCTGGATATTGAGCAGCCTGAACTTATATTAGGATACACATCTTTTCTAGTAACTGCAGGTCTCTGTGTTAGGTGCAAAACTCCACTTTAATTATAAGTATACATTTCTGATAGGTGTTCATTTTCAATTTTGCCCATTCCACATTTGTTGATATATCCACCTTGCAGTTAAATTAGAATCCAGCAATTTTGTAGTCAGCACAGGTTGGTAGGTGCCAAAAATTCCTTTTATTATCCGAATACACATTTCAGATCGTTTTTTTTTGACTTTGGCGCACTACAGCTTTGTTCATTGAGGCACCTTGCACTTAAATGTGAATACAGCAATTTTGTAGTCACTAGTGTTGAGCGATTGCGTTGGCTATCGAGATCGATCGATAGTCGATAGTCGGCCGCTATCGATAAGGTTTTTCGATAGTGAGCATCGATTATGCGCGATGACCATTAAAGTCTATGGGAGAGCAACAAAACCTTCATTATTACAAACCCCAAAAAAGGCTGGAGAAGCTGAAATTAACATCCACAACAGTCAAATGGATACGTGCTACATCTTAGGCAACACACTTAGGTTATAAAAGTCACAAAAAAAAGTCAAAAGACCATTTACTATCCCTGTCTTGTTTCCACAGCCTGACCCTAAACCTGCATCAACCACAAATTAAAAGTGCCAGAAGGCAGTATATTTGAACCA
>JAODAL010052588.1:0-25870 GCA_025379985.1 Phyllomedusa bahiana
ATTGGCTTTACTATAGCCAACAGCATAGCAATCTATGGGCCCGGGTTGAGGGGGCCCCAATTTGGGTATAAAACATTGTTCTTTTTTTGTGGGGAAAGAAGTAGTTCTATTTTTCTGCTCCCCCAGCTCTACTATGTGGCTTCCTGATATAATGGGGGGATTTTTTTATACCCTTTAATTATTACTTCTTATGCTGCTGTTTTAGTTTTATTTCGTTTGTGGGGGCCCCAACTCATTTGCTAGGGCCCAATGGTTCTATTACACCCCCATGATAACAAGTACATTTCATCAATGATAGGGGGCTTTAAAAAATTTTCTCATTAACCAAAGTTAAGGGCATTTGGCTAGAAATTTTGAACACTAAACCCCCCAAAAACCATTGAATACCCACAATCTCTAGACCCTTAGGACCATAGCATTAGGGATACTTGGTTCAGCAGTACAACGCACAACAAATGCTTCACAGAGTATGGGTGCAGGCTCAGTCATGGACTGGTGAGCAATCCCCTCATAATAGAATATTCAAAATGTACAACAGATGAACACATACAAAGACAGGTAATTTAATGCAATATTTTTTTAACATCTAGAATCACAAAAATCACCGCTGAAAAGTTTGGGAAGCACAAAAAAATAAAACATACAGGAGTGTTAAAGGGGTGTTCCCATCTCACACTTTGGTAGAATCAATGGATCAAGAAGATATGCCATCAAAATGCAATAGATGCAGGTCCACATACACAAACTTCTTTAAAAGAGTTTTGGATGTGCTGATCAACTTTTATTTGTGGATTGTTTGCATGGGGGAGTGGTTAGCTTTCATTTTGGTTGTGTACTCCACCCGTTAACACAGACTGTTTTTAATCAGAGCAGAATGTAGTTTTGGGACCTTTTTTTCCCTAAAAATTGGGACCCTGAGCAAACACCAAAGGGGAACAAGTTCCCACTAAACGAGTCACCTTGTCGTTTTGGGATGGTTTCCCAAATTTTGATCAAAAATGAGTGCCGAGAAAAATCAAATTTTTTTTTTATGTATCCAAAAAATACCCGAAATTTGCCCCTTTTGAAATATTCCTATTTTTTCACCTTAACGTCTCTTTACGCTTTAGAGTGCTGCTGAATTTTGTTGTTTTTTGATCGCTTTTGCTACCCAAACCGCGTTCACCTGCACAAGTTTCTTTAAAATTTTTTGGATGTGCTGATTAATTTTTATTTGTGGGAAAATATAAACATCTCAAGGGCTTATGTTTAAAAAAAAAACATTATTTGAGATTAAAGCAATACATTTTGCCTACATAGTGCTGTATATGATATTATAGAAGGGGTTGCCCACCATAAAAAATACATATAAAAAAGCAGTGTAATAATAAAATAAACAATAAAATTGGAGTCCTAATTTATAGCAGCAGCTGATAGATCAGTGACCCAAAACTTCTGTCACCTATTTTACACTGCAGATTCTCCTGTGTTTTTCTATGAGATGTAGTTTCAGCCATTCTCCACTGCCCCTTGCTTTGGATTGATTAGCTTCTCTCCTACAAGCTGCAAGCCTGTAATTCATAAAATGTCCTTCACATAGGGCAATCTGATCTACTGTCTACACAGAAAAGCAAGCTCTGGACGGGTAGTCAGTCTGGAATTACTTGACTCAGACCCGTGAAGAAAGGGTTAAAAATATTTGTTGGGAGTTGGGTAATAATGGTAACTCTGCCAAAAACCCTTAAAATAGATAAGAAAGAGACACACTAACAGGTATACCACTAGTGGCACTAGACAGAACTGCCAAAGAAGGACCAATATAAACCCAAACACCTATAAACATAGCACCAATATGCACACCTGTGAAAATATCACCTATGTGGCTATACAAAAACTTACGTTCTCATTTAGCAAGAATCCATACTACAATCTTCCAAGTGGATGTACATTCCTGCTGGCTGTCAGCTATATCTTTGTAGCGGCTTCCCGGCCAGTACCATCCATGTTTCTCGCTGGAAAAACTAGCGGTGACGTCAACTTCACTATGGTAGCCTACTAGCTGCCAAACATCTGACATGTTTCGAAGGAACGAAGGAACTCTCTGTTTGAAACACGTTACCCTTATTACTCTGCTGCAGTGGTTTCTGGGAATACTGTGTGTGTGGATATATATATATAGAACTATATAGAAAAGCTTGGTGAGCTGCTTTCCTGTGATAGGAAAGTCAGATGCCTGCTGTCGGGGATGGAGAGTCCCTAATTATTCCTATATAGTCCCAAATAAGGTAGGTTGGGATATATGTCCACCCAGTAGGTTATAGGTACATAGGGCCCCCAGTCTGTAGGCAGGTATAGGTCCCCCATAGTCTGTAGGCAGGTATGTTATGTCCCCCAAAGTCTATAGGCAGGAAAATGTCCCCCATAGTCTGTAGGCAGGTAAATGTCCCCCATAGTCTGTAGGCATGTAAATGTCCCCCATAGTCTGTAGGCACGTAAATGTCCCTCATAGTCTGTAGACCTGGTTGGTTCAGATACCCTAGTCTGTAGGGAAGGCAGATATAGGTCCCATATAGTCTATATGGTAGGAAGGTATAGGTCCCACTTGTCTGTAGGCAGGTATAGGTCCCCATAGTTTGTAGGCAGGTATAGATCCCCATAGTTTTTAGGCAGATATAGGTCTCCATATCTTGTAGGCAGGTATAGGTCCCCATAGTTTGTAGGCAGGTATAGATCCCCATAGTTTTTAGGCAGATATAGGTCCCCATAGCTTGTAGGCAGGTATAGGTCCTCCTAGTTTGTAGGCAGGTATAGGCCCCCATAGGTCCCCATAGTTTGTAGGTAGTAGTCCAGGCCCCAGTTAAAAATTTAAAAATTCCTTGTTTCAATGAAAAAAGTCTGCTCATATTGAAAAAATATTTCTGCAAAACTTCATGGATGACCACTCCGCCTCACAGCTTGAAACATCTATGGTGGACCTCTAAAGCAGTTATGAGAGGACACATCATAGCATATTTTTTGATGCTCAGGAAATGCAATAAGCAAACATAGAACACATTGCATTCAGATCTACAAACAATCCTATTTAATGGCCAAGCAACTTATGGCTGCTCATACCGTGGATCAAGCCAAATGGCATTAGGAACTTACCAAAAATCATTTGTTTCGGTGGGGGAAAGAGATGAAAAATGTTTAGTACAGCTAACTAAATCATAAATCATAAAATTCAGCACCCTACAACAGGACAGACATTGACAAACAACAAAGATATATTAGAGGCCTTCTCCTTTTATTATGCCAACCTTTATTAAGACCAACCACATAGGACCTTTTCCAGGCAGCCCAATCCCCCAAATTAATATCTGAAGGATCAACTATCATCCCCTATAACCACAAATGAAACAGAAAATGACATCAGATTGGTGAAAAACAACAAATTACCAGGACTGCATGGTTTTTCCCGAGAATATTTTAAGCTTCATAAAGTTGAAGTTGTTCTTACGTTGACCTCTTTGTTTAACATTATATACACAGTGAACACCAGGGTATAAAATTATCAGGAGGCTTGTACCATCAAACTACCCAAACCTAACAAGAACTCAAAGTAAATTGGATCATACAGGTCCATATCGTTACTGAATGTGGACTATAAGATTCTCTCTATTTTATCTAACAAACTCCAGACTTTCCTTCCCGCAACTGGGATTTGTGAGAGGAAAATACTCTACCGAAAGTATTAGAACAGCAATTTCAGCAACAGTTGCAGAGTTGATTAATAAATACCCCACCATGAAGCATTTAAAATTTTGGGGATACTTTTATTAACTTTCTAGAAAACATCCAATCCCAAACAAAAAACATATTTACAATTAATATTATAAACTCCCAAGAAATGTCTCTGTTTAGGAGGGCCAGACAGGGATGCCCATTTTCCTCTTTGCTGTTTGACATAGCCTTGGATCCCTTTTTATGCTATCTTCAGTCGTGGAAGGGTTTTCGGGGTATCCAAATTGGCAAAGAGGAGATTTAAATATTGGAATTTGCAGATGATCTCCTTTTGTTTGTTTCAATACTGCAGGTCTCGTAATTATGCATATTGGCGAAGTGGAGAGCAAGGGGGTATTGCTTAGATTTAAAGTCAATATAGAAAAATCGGAGGCTCTTTTGCTATCTGGTCCAACAATGCCATTATGGTCAAGAAATATTCCCCTACATTCCCAATCCCAATCAATATTATATCTAGGTTTTCAAGCAACAAGAAATCCATCAAAACGTTACTCTATAAATCTTACAGTACATGTGTAGACGAGAAAGAGATAGGCTCTCCCTTGTTGCAGTAACAATTTCACCTGGTTTCCTCTAGTGATCCCCTGTATTCCTTGCTGCATGGACTCACTCGTCCTTGGCTTCTGGACCATTATATACTCCAAATCAAATTCTTGAGACTCTAGCAGATAATAGGAAAAGGGTCACTTCTTTATTCAAATGTACAAAAGACAGAGGTTAAAATTCGACATGGCTATCTTCGCTTGCACGTTTCGGACAATATATGTGTCCTTGTACACATGTATGAACAAGGACATGTATATTGTCTGAAACGAGTAAGCAAGGATAGCAATGGGGAATTTTACCCTCAGTATTTTGTACATTTGAATAAAGAAGTGACCCTTTTCCTATTATCTGCTAGAGTCTCAGGAATTTGATTTGGAGTCTATAAATCTTTACATATTTATGAAACAGTTGAAAGATCATCTGAATGCATGGTCCCAGTTCTCCCTCTTCTTCATAGGTAGAGCAAATTTTCTTAAACTCAAAATATTTCCAAAATGATTATACTTATTTCATACCCTACCAATTTTTATTTGCCAATATGACAAAAAATTTATAAATAAACTATTCAAGTCCTTTACATGCCAGGGCAAAGGATCCAGAATCCACTTTAATATTTAAAAAAAAAAAAATTAAGGAGAGTATCAATTTCACAGACATAAAAATGCATAATTTGGCAACAAATATGTGTATTCTACAAGGTTGGATAACTAATTCCTGTACCTATTCTCAAGTGGCCTTAGAAACTAGCCTTTAACAAATACGTCTTTAATTAATCTTCTCCATTAATTCTTTATGGATTCTTTAGCGAAACCACTGTTCATGTCATATTGGAGTACATAGAGGGTGACAAGCAGGACTATTGGGCATTATTGGAGGGGGTTTCTTTGGGTCTCACCTTTCATAGTAATCAGGCTTCTCAGGTGAGTAATGCCCATTCCATTTTCAAATATTGGCAAACTAGGGGATTAGGGGTGGCAGATTTACTGGACCTTCAAACCAATAAAGTATTAACATTCAATCAGGAATGTGTCAAATTTGATTTCCTAAAAACACACCCATTTCATTTTATGCAAGCACAAAGTTACACGTTAAGTATAGCCAAAAAGCGTGGTGAGGCGGAAAACCCTTTATAAACTTACACATGCACCAGACGAGTAGTGCCACATCTTGAGATTTTACTCGTGCCTCCGATCTTCTCTTAAGAGAGCATGGCCTGATTCACTGGAAGAAGGACATGCCGGAGATAGAGGTGGATGATATTCTAGAGGACACTTTGAAATCCACTAAATATTTACAGAGAATCTCCTACCGAGAAGTGTCCTTACAAATACTGCACAGAGGATATCTTTCTCCTAATCGCAATTATCTAATGGGGGGGTTGTGCATCACCTGCCTATACTAGGTGTGGAAAGAGCACAGCAAATTTATGCCATTGTTTCTGGTCCTACCTTATGAGCCAGCATTTTTCGGATCGCATACATCAATTTACCGTCACCCACACCTATTTTTAATATATCTTTGACACCCACTTGGGACATATTTGGCATTTTGCAGGAAACGGACCTTCAAATCCCTCAACATATGAAGTGCTTAATCCTATATATATCAGTAGCAGCCAGGAAAACAATTCTGTAGACATAGATAGGGCCACCCTACCATCCCTACATTTATTCTTAGAAAAACTATCCTTCTTGCTAAGGATGGATTGGGTGGAGTCCTCACCTCAAAAAGAATCTAGGGTTTAAAATTTCTTTACTCTCTGGCAACCCATTATTGAAATACTCCCAAACCATATTAAAATCTGTATCTGAACATGCTTTAAAAATATAAATAGTATTTGGAGCAATCAGTAGGAGGCCAGACCTTTCGACTGAATCATAATTCATAGCGCTGTGTAAATACCCCTTCAGGGTCAGAGAGTTGTAGTGTTCTCAGTAAAGTGGGTCGCTCATGTGTCCTCAGGTCCCTCTCCTCTCTTCCCCATCTTTTTTTCTCTTTCTTCTCTCTCTGATCCATACATGCCTCTGACATAAAATATAGGTTCTTAAAAGATACTGGTTTCAGATGCAATGGTTCTGGATGTAATTATTATCATTAAGGAACAACTATAATGGAATCTGAGTATATCAGGAGGTATAGCTTTGGGCTTTGCAGAAAAGATGATCCCGGATTACCCCAAGAAGCCAACTTCCAGTCTCCTTGAAGAAAAGAGAATGACATTATAATGTTAACTAATTACTTGTTCAAGCTATTAACCTGGTTTCTATCTACTACAATATTTTTGAATATTATTGTTAGCCATTGATAATGCGAATCAAACTTTTACCTATATTTACAATAGGCTGTACAATCTATTAGGGTATATGGGTGAGATGAAGGGTAAAAAGTGCTGTGTTTAAATAATTGTCCAGCCATGTTACATAAATATGGGGTGGTTTACATAAAAAGGGGATGAACCTGTTACCCAGACAGTACATCTATATACAGCTAAGGGCCTGTGAGTGCCCAAGAGCAAAGATAGCCAGGAATAGAAAAATGCGAACGGCAGCACCAGATGGATTAAAACAGGAACTCTTTTTCCATAAGGTGTACAAAATGCAAGTTTAACCAACACGTGCCTTATCCAACACAGCTGCGCTTGAGAAGGCCACAGTGATGCTGAACTGCATTTTGACTCTTATGAATAAAGATTCTTGTTTTAATCATCTGTGCTCCTTCGATTTTCATCCTGGCTATTTGTGGAGTTCAAGGCTTACACAACAGTGACTGGCTAGCACAAACTTGATATTACCCTTGGGAAATTGTGCTTCTCATTTTCTGTTGGTTTTTCCCAAGAGCAAAGAGTGACAGAAATGTGTGTGACAGAAAGTAGGGAGTTAGCAATTAGGTCCCGTCTATGCCTCATGGTTTATTAGTCAGTTTTTCAGATGGTTTGTGGTTTTAGAGACCGTCTGAAAACCAACAAGCAACGCTCCCCCATAGATTTTAATAGAAAATCCGTTCAGCAGTCCACATTGAGTGGATTTTCTGCTGGACGGTTTTTCACACCGCCGGCGTTCTGAAAAACTTAGAACATGTTCATTCTTCTGCTCAATCTCCAGACAGAAAATTAACATTGAAGTCAATGGGAACTGAGCAGAAAGTGAGTGAATGATTTTGTGCGCTTTTTTTGTGCAGTTCTTGGTAGGTTTTTCAGCGGTTTTCGTCTTTTGCACTCAGTACACTTTTCTGCTTGAAAAAACATCCACAAACTGCTCAAAAACCTGGACAAAATCAGTGACAAAAAAAACATTTAAAAAATAGAAACCGCCCAAAAAACGACCATCTAGGTTCTGCTGAGGTCAAAACCTAGCAGATTTTGTCCTTTGCCATGTGAACGCACTCTTAGGGATCTTGCTACTCCTTCCCAAAAAGATGTAATCTCAGGGCGCACATAAAACTATGAGGGTTATGAGTTTGCCTGATTGTATGGGGTAGCATGTTCCAAAGAACTGGTCCAGCACATGCAAAATCTTTGAGACGACACGGAAGGTTTGGTGATTGAGGCATCTACAATCAGCAGCAGAGCAGAGAGATCGGATAGCGTGGTATCCAGAAATGAGGGAGGAGATGTAGGGGGTGCAGTGGTGTGGAGAGCCTGACAGAGGATAGAGGCATCAGTATAGTGCCTGGAAAGAAAGATGAGCCTGGCTGCTGCATTCAGGACAGATTGGAGAGGGGAGAGTTTACAGAGTAGGAGACCAATAAGCAGGGAGTTACAGAAGTCAAGATGTGAAAATATAAGAGCAACAATTTGAGTTATTTTCACAGTAAGAAAAAGGAGGATTCTGGAGATGTTCTTGAGGTGCAGGTGACAGGAGCGGCCAAGGGATTGGATATAGGGAGTGAAGGACAGATCAGAATCTAGTATAACCCCCAGACAGCGGGCCTGCTGCCTAGGAGTAGTGGTGGTGCCACACTGAAACAGAAACAGCATGGGAGGGGGGTTGGTTAGTAGATGGCGGAAAGACAATAAGTTCAGTTTTAGTGAGGTTTTGTTTGAGCTAGAGAGAGAATATGATGTCACAGATAGCGGACAGACAGTCACTGGTGTTTTGTAGCAGGGGAGGAGTGATGTCTAACAGTGTCATCAGCATAGAGCTGGTACTGGAAGCCAAATCTGCTGGTGGTTTGGCCAATGGGGGCTGTATAGAGTGAAAAGAGGAGAGGACCTAGAACCGATCCCTGAGGAACCCCAAGAACAAGAGAGAGAGGAGAAGAAGTAGAACCTACAAATGAGACACTGAAGGTCAGAGAGGTAGGATGAGAACCAAGAGAGAGAGCAATATTCTGGAGGCCAATGGCACTGAGCATGCTTAGGAGAAGTTGGTGATCTACAGTGTCAAATGCTTCAGAGAGATCCATATAAAGCTTTAATGAGATTTAGCCATCAGGAGATCATTTGAAACTTTGTGCGGAAACCTGATTGTAGAGGGTTAAGAAGAGAGGTAGCAGAGAGATAGTGGATTAGGCAAGAGTAGACCAAGTGTTCCAGGAGTTTAGAGATGAAGGGCAGAATAGAGACTAGTTGGTAATAGCAGTACAGGACGAGTCCAGAGTGGGATTTTTTAGTAAAGGGGTTATGACGGAATGTTTAAAGGAATATGGTAAGATCCCAGTGGAAATAGAGAGGTTAGGTGAGAGAGGAAAACTGGGAAAATGGACCAAACAAGGTGAGAGTAGATGGGGGTCACTGAAGCAGGTTGTGGGGCGAGCAAAGGAGAGGAGCCTTGATGCTTCTTCTGTCATCAGATCAAGTACTGAGAATTCTGGTGGTGTGGGATTTAAGTGGTGTCAATATGTCCAGGGTGGTGGAGAGAGTTTCATTATACTGTATAACAGCCAGGTCAGGGCAGGACGGAGGAGACTGGGGACAGTGAGGACTGTATGGTGTCTATGAGTTCCTGAGTGGTTATGGAGCAGATATTTTTTGAATATGTGATAGGCAGGTGTGTCCAGAGAAGATGGAGAATTTGTAATTGGTGAAAGTGAAGAAGAGCAGGGTAAGATCAGGGAGCGAAGAAGAAGAATTAGTCAGCAAAGCTGAGAAATAAAGCAGAGACTAGATCAAACGAGATCCCATCCTTGTGTGTGGGAGAATATGTAAAGTATGAGAGGCCACGGGAAGAGGTTAGTGAAAGAAACTGAGAAGCAGAAGGAGACGTGGGGTCATCAATGGGGATGTTGAAATCACCCATTATGATAGTGGGCATTCAGTGGAGAGGAAGTGAGGAAGCCAATCAGCAAAATGATCCATAAACAGGCAGGTGAGCTGGGGGTGGGGGGGTATTGCATGCAACCACCACTCTTAAAGAAGATGGCCGAAAGAGTCTGAGGGTGTGGCCCTCAAAAGAGGAGAACGTGAGGGAGGGTGCAGGGGGAATGACTTGTACGAGCAGCATGGAGAAAGAAGTATGCCAACTCCTCCACTCTGCCTGTTCTCAGGTCTTGTGTAGGCCAACATAGGTGAGAGCAGCAAGAGAAGCAGTGTCAGATTGCTAGAGCCATGTTTCTGTGAGAGATAGCAGGGTGAGGGAGTTAGAAAGGAACAGGCCATGAAAAGCAGTGAGTTTGTTAGAGACAGAATGGGAGTTCCACAGCACACATTTAAAAAGGGTAAGAAAAGACGTATGCAGATTAGCAGGGTTTCTATGGGAGGCTGAAGAGGAGGTGGGATTAGCAATATAGAAGGGTGGGTTAGGAGAGATACCTCCTGCAGGGAGAAGCAGGAGAATAAAAAGTGACAGCAGATGGTTCAGTAACTTGCATGAGCAAAGTCTGTGTTGCACCATTAAAGCAGGTGGCTTGGGGTAGTTGGAGAAGATAAATAGTGTATGGGATGTATACATGGGTGAGGGAAGGAGGGAGGAGCTGATGCAGACAAAATTCTCAAGGGGCATGAATAGGTGGTAGGATAGGAGGCAAACGGCAGTAAAATAGACTGCAACGATGAGCATGGTGAATAAGGCGTACTTTAAAAAGACTGGTTACTCACAAGAAAGGTGAAAAATCCTGCCCCATTTTACAGTATTTTTTCTTACTACATCATGAGGATGCATTGATTTTACCGATATAAATATTCTTTGTATACTTGTACTCCTAATTATGAAACAATATTGGTCATTTATGGTATCTCTCAAGTCAAGCATTGGTTATTTTTTGAACCCTGGATTATATATTTTTTTCTCTGGGGAGGAAATGCATTGAAAGTGTGTGTTAATAACCCATCTATGGAAACTTGTTATTTACCTAGTGTCACCTATAGGATGTTTTTCATTGTCTTGCTTTTTGCATCCTATATGTCTATTTTTTCTTACCTATTTAGCTATATTGAATTTATAGATTGTATCTTTAGGGCTAAGTTCCATGCCCTTATCATGGTGGTTTCCCCATATTTGAGATAGGCTGGCTTAGTATACATTTTGCAATGTGTAGGGTAAGTGCAGACATTTCAGTGGCATACATTTATGTGTCTTTTTATTAATACAAATTGACTAAAGGTTAAGTTTTATCTTATCATAGGCATACACTGTAATTTGTTGGTTCTTTTTTTTGTTAAAGAAATACTTAAAAAGAAAAAGCTGAATTTTGATAAATAGACCATGCGGAACACCAAAAACACAGGGTTTCCCTTGCAGCTTCATCTTCAAGGACATGCCTTCAAAGTGGTATACCTGATCCAGAAATGTCACCCGAGCGCTGGAAGGCACCTGATTTATGGCCTGCTGTATAGCGGGTTCCAAAATCAGGTGCATTCTAGACTTATGTTAGACACATGAAATTTGCCGTGTTAACGCCAAATTTCATACATCTCGCCCTATAAATCTCAATTGGAGCAACATAATGTCGGAGAATTTTATACTAATAGCACACTGATGAAAACTGTATTTTGTTCTATAGGGCCATTATCTCATTAAACTAATTGGATATCAAACGGTCACTTGTTCCCCAAGACGAATTAACAAATTGTAACATCAGCCCCATTTTGTTAATGGAAGTCACATGACCTAAACTATCCAATGGAGACTATAGAAGTCACGAAGTTGAAGCTTTATGGATTGCTGGAAAACATTTTCTTTTTTCTGCTGTTACTTCCACCACAGCAGCAGGTGAACAGCTCACAAACTGTGCAGGTTCACAAATACTGTTACTTTTATCCTGAAAGACAACAATCATCCCTATATGCACCTCTGACAAGTTGTCCCTTTTAAGTTTTCCCCTTACCCTTCACAATCCACTTCAATAAATATAATTCACCAATAAATGAGATTTAATATTTCTTTCAAGTCATAATGCTTATAATCTTTACAATGTCATTGATATATGTGTCTCTTAATGTATTTAAAATTTGTAGCATATTTAGAAAACAGATAATAAAACCTGTGAAGTACATTTTATTGCATTGCTGTTAACAGTGTAGTCAGCGTATATTTATCTTTGTGAATAATTAGATCCGGAGTAGCATGCCCACCATCGACAATTCAGAGAATACTTCCTCCTTTACCAAGACGTCCCTTTTACCCATGACAGCAACGGGGGACATGCATGTAGACAGCCTATTGCCAGGGCTGTATTTATAGGTCGTGCTGCCCTAGGCACTAAACCCTAATACGCCCCCATTAACCCATTAGATTACCACGCCCCTTTCATATTATGCCACACCCCTTTACAAAAGCCACGCCCACTATGACCATGTAACGGCTCAAGAAGAAAGCTAATTGAAGGGTTTGCCGTCACCCAGCTTTCCTAGATGTTGGAGAACCTATTCAGCATACAGGATAGACTGGAGATGCCGCCACACTGTGCCTGCACCTAAACCATTAGACTTCAACCAATAAAAGCCACACTACAGCTTAAAGGGAACATGTCACCAACATTTTATTTATCAAATCCAGACCCTGATCCATATTCTTTTCTTCTATGACATTTTTATTTTATGATTTGTATATTTTAGTTTGGTCGTCAGTATATGATTGTGATCTATGACAGACATTCTTACCCAGAGCAACACATCAGACTTCATTTTCCCAGAATGTTCTAAGAAATGAAGGCGGTGGTAGCGGGGGAGGGCAGGGAAGACACTGGGGCCCCTGCCTTCACAGTGGACAGGTCTAATACATGGAAGGTCTAATAAGATTATATAGGTGAGATGGCCAGGTGGTCATACAGCATAACAGCCTAAGGCTCACACGGGGCCTTTTTGATGTTTGTTATTGTGATAGACATCTCAATATAGTCTAATACCTCCTATGATAGACAGCTCCATATAGTCTGATACCTCCCATTACATGATAGGCAGCTCCATATAGTCTGATACCTCCTATGATAGACAGCTCCATATTGTCTGATAACTCCCATTACATGATAGGCAGCTCCATATAGTCTGATACCTCCTATGATAGACAGCTCCATATAGTCTGATACTTCCCATTACATGATATGCAGCTCCATATAGTCTGATACCTCCCATTATATGACAGTAACACACAGCTCCATATAGTCTGGCACCTATAAAATGTTCCCCTGCCTTCCCCCATCCTCCCACCATTCCTAACACCTCTCACGTTTCAACTGCCTCCAGCCCCCAGTCACGTTTCACCTGCCTCCACTCCCCACCCATGTTTCACCTGCCTCCACTCCCCACCCACGTTTCACCTGCCTCCACTCCCCAGTCACATTTCCCCTGCCTCCACTGCCCACTCACATTTCCCCTGCCTCCACTCCCCAGTCACATTTCCCCTGCCTCCAGCCCCCACTCACGTTTCCCCTGCCTCCACTCCCCAGTCACGTTTCCCCTGCCTCCACTGCCCACTCACGTTTCCCCTGCCTCCACTGCCCACTCACGTTTCACCTGCCTCCAGCCCCCACTCACGTTTCACCTGCCTCCAGACCCACTCACGTTTCACCTGCCTCCACTCCCCAGTCACGTTTCACCTGCCTCCACTCCCCACCCACGTTTCACCTGCCTCCACTCCCCACCCACGTTTCCCCTGCCTCCACTCCCCAGTCACGTTTCCCCTGCCTCCACTCCCCAGTCACGTTTCCCCTGCCTCCACTCCCCAGTCATGTTTCCCCTGCCTCCACTCCCCAGTCACGTTTCCCCTGCCTCCACTCCCCAGTCACATTTCCCCTGCCTCCACTCCCCACTAAAGTGTCCCCGGCCTCCACTCCCCAGACACGTTTCCCCCTGCCTACTCCCAGTCACGTTCCCTGCCTCCACTCCGCAGTCACGTCTCCCCTGCCTCCACTCCCCAGTCACATTTCCCCTGCCTCCACTCCCCAGTCACGTTTCCCCTGCCTCCACTCCCCAGTCACGTTTCACCTGCCTCCACTCCCCAGTCACGTTTCACCGGCCTCCACTCCCCACCCACATTTCCCCTGCCTCCACTTCCCAGTCATGTTTCCCCTGCCTCCACTTCCCAGTCATGTTTCCCCTGCCTCCACTCCCCAGTCACGTTTCACCTGCCTCCACTCCCCAGTCACGTTTCCCCGACCTCCACTCCCCCCACCGTCCACTTTCCCACCGCCTCCACTCCCCAGTCATGTTTCCCCTGCCTCCACTCCCCAGTCATGTTTCCCCTGCCTCCACTCCCCAGTCACGTTTCCCCTGCCTCCACTCCCCAGTCACGTTTCCCCTGCCTCCACTCCCCAGTCACGTTTCCCCTGCCTCCACTCCCCAGTCATGTTTCCCCTGCCTCCACTCCCCAGTCACGTTTCCCCTGCCTCCACTCCCCAGTCACGTTTCCCCTGCCTCCACTCCCCAGTCACGTTTCACCTGCCTCCACTCCCCAGTCACGTTTCACCTGCCTCCACTCCCCACCCACGTTTCACCGGCCTCCACTCCCCACCCACGTTTCCCCTGCCTCCACTCCCCAGTCACGTTTCCCCTGCCTCCACTCCCCAGTCACGTTTCCCCTGCCTCCACTCCCCAGTCACGTTTCCCCTGCCTCCACTCCCCAGTCACGTTGCACCTGCCTCCACTCCCCAGTCACGTTGCACCTGCCTCCACTCCCCAGTCACATTTCACCTGCCTCCACTCCCCAGTCACGTTTCACCTGCCTCCACTCCCCAGTCACGTTTCACCTGCCTCCACTGCCCAGTCACGTTTTACCTGCCACCAGTCACATTTCACCTGTCCCCAGTCACATTGCACCTGCCCCCCCCCCCCCAGGTCACATTGCACCTGCCCCCTCCCAGGTCACATTGCACCTGCCCCCCCCTCCCGGTCACATTGCACCTGCCCCCCCCCCCCATGTCACAGTGCACCTGCCCCACCCGCAGGTCACATTGCACCTGCCCCCCCCCAGGTCACATTGCACCTGCCCCCCCAGGTCACATTGCACCTGCCCCCCCCCCGGTCACATTGCACCTGCCCCCCCAGGTCACATTGCACCTGCCCCCCAGGTCACATTGCACCTGCCCCCAGCATCTCTCCCCCTCCCCTCCCGGTCCCCCGAATCACTTACCTGTCCTGAAGAGCCTCGGTCTTCCTCTATTCTTCAGTGACGGGCGCGCGCTGTGAGGGAGAGGAGGAGGGGCAGCGCAGCCCCGTCCTTCCCAGCAGCGCACCGCGCCACTGAGGAGACAGGCAGCATCAGTGCTGCCTGTCTGTCATTACAACGGAGCGCCGGAAGGGAGAAGTAGTATGTCCCTACCGGCGCTCCGTTGTCCGCTGCCGCTCTGCACTACAAAAAAAAAGAAAAAATACTAAAATATAATCCCGCCGCTGCCACCAATGAAAAAGTCACTAGCGGCAGCAACCTCCGACGCCCCCCCCCCCCCCCCACCGCGCCGACCGGGGGGGAGGGGTATGGGGCCCGGAGGGGGGAAAAGAAAAAAAAAAAGTAAAAAAAAAAACAGTTTAAAAAAAAACCAAAACTGCTGCTGCATTGCCGCCCCCTAACAGGCGCCGCCCTAGGCACGTGCCCACGAGTGCCTAGTGGGAAATACGGCCCTGCCTATTGCACACCTTATATACTCACCAAGTCAGCTTACCACACCTGACTTCCTAATGAGCTACGCGCTGCTAAAGTTGAAAGTAGTAAGTGGTCATAATAATGTGACTCAACTGTGTATCTGTTGTCATATTTGTAAGATGAATTATATATTATCCCTTTTATAAATAGCACAGCTAAGTGATATATTTGTTTGACTTTAGTCTATGAAGGAGCATAGTGCTAATGGAAGAACATGCATGGTGACACAGAAGTGCTGCACCACCATGCTTGGAGGGTCCTTTGGGAGTTGTTATAAGGCTGGGTGTGTAGACAGCCCTGTGATGTGTTAGTAGAAGATGCTGTTGCATTGTGTACTGAGGCATTGAACTGGGGTTTGGAGAGCATAGCATCATCTTGCTATTCTGCAGTGTTGGTGGACTGGAGGCTGAGAGACATGGTGCAGGTCTCTGTGCAGTGAGGAGCTACGGCGATATCTATGAATTCACATGCTGTATTTTTTGCTGTATACTGCACCAAAAAACTGCTGGCACACTGTTCTATATTGGCACAACACGTTTAAATGCACCTAGAATGTGCCAAAGGTTGATGCGAAACTACCATACAATGATTGGTGCATTATATTCTATGTACAATACAATGTTTGGCGCATTACACTCTAAGTACAATACAATGTTTGGTGCATTACACTCTATGTACCATACAATGTTTGACGCATTACACTCTATCTACCATACAATGTTTGACACATTACACTCTATGCACCATACAATATTTGATGCATTACACTCTATCTACCATACAATGTTTGACGCATTACACTCTATGTACCATACAAAGTTTGGCGCATTATTTTCTATGTACCATACAATGCTAGGTGCATTAACACCCTATGTACCAATGTTTGGCGCGTTAACACTGTATGTCCCATACAATGTTTGCCGTGTTAACACTCTATGTACCATACAATGTTTGACGCATTACACTCTATGTGCCATATAATGTTTGCCGCATTAACACTCTATGTACCAATATTTGGTGCACTAGCACTCTATGTACCATGCAATATTTGATGCATTACACTCTACGTGCCATACAATGTTTGGCGCATTAACACTCTATGTACCATACCATGTTTGGCACATTAACACTCTATGTACCATACAGTGCATGGCGCATTACACTCTATGTACCGTAAAATGTGTGGCGCATTACACTCTATGTACCATACAATGTTTGGCGCATTACACTTTATGTACCATACAATGTTTGCCGCATTACACTCTATATACCATACAATGTTTGGTGCCTTACACTATATGTACCATACAATGTGTGGCGCATTACGCTCTATGTACCATACAATGTTTGCCGCATAACACTTTCATTCATACTGTTATATTATACATTCCTTTATATCTATTTAGAACTGGTGTGTCAGCGCCAAGTTACAAAAATGCCGCATGCGAATTCATAGATGTCACCCCTAGTCTCTGAAGAAGCTGCTTTGCCTAGTGGGGTAAAATTTTTGCAGAGCAGAAAGGGAAGCATCTGAGAGTGATAGAGCAACCCACAATAACATTCTAAGGGTGCGTTCACACGGCAATGCACAAACACCGTTTATCCGACTGGTATTTGTCCGGTTTGTGTGCAGTGCACAAGGCCGCGGGGGGGACAGCTTTTCTCTGCGATGAGCGGAGAAAAGCCCTCCCCCCTTACACTCACAAGCACAGATTCTGTCCGAAAACCGGACGGAAGAAAGTGCTTGTTGAATGGCTTGTGGGCGGCCCGTGGGTGGAAAAACCGCTGGGCGGAAAACCTGTGCAGTGGGGACATGCCCTAAAGGATTATCATGCAAAAGGATTGTAACACCTGCTGCATCAGTGCATACAGGCCAACTTAGCAGAGATTCTTTTGTAAATAAAGAGGCAGATTTTCTAATACTGTCTAATATTTAGTGCAAACTTCAACTATACAGCCTAAAAATGCACCAGGTTTATCATAGTCACACATGCTGTATGATAGCTCTGACGCATGATTAGATACTTTTATCTAGTTTTATTTCACTTACTCATTGGCTTAGTTTGCACAGATAATTGCCCCCAAAATGTTGCACATCAAGCCACACCCCTTTCCATGAAAATAGCCCGACCACCTCAAACCCCTTTATCGAATGTGTCACAAAAGTGTCTAAAACATAAGTGAGGTGTAAAGCATCATTCTTCTCCAGTCATTTGTCACAATTTCCATAGTAAATATGCAACAATATGTTTCAGTCCACAATGAAAGGAAACATGAAATCCAAAAAATGCATTATTACAAAAAACAATGTGTTTACAACATGAAAGGTACATGAAAAAATCTGCAACCTTTTGAAGCTGTAGAAATATCAATGATGCATGATTATTTCTATCCACTATCTATAAAGATATAAATTTGTGTTATAACAATTAAGAAACCCCAAAGGGAGTGTCTATTTAAGACATTTTGCATGAATCATTTTTCATTACGTGCGAGGTTGGAAACCAAAAAAGGAGTTTTAAAATAGAGAAGGATATTGGACCCTGAGATGAATACGGTAATCCTGCGTTCGCCAGATTTAAAATTTTAAACTTTAAACCCTTAAAATCCAAAGGGTGTCATGACGTATATAGAGTTTTCCTATAAATATGTGAACTCTGAGGGTGGACCTTAGCTCTGGGAAAGGATCAGGATCCGAAACATTTTTTGCTGAGGCTGGTGTTTTTGCACTCTTTCTTTTTAATCATTTTGGGCTGGAATGCTTTTTTTGTAAAAAAATAAAAAGTCTTGCATTTCCCTTAACCTTTATTTTTCGGGGTTATTACTTTTTCTGCATTTTAATTTTTCTGAAATTTCCAAGAGCTCATGTAAAAACCTCCAGTTTTTACAGGTGAGCTCAATTTTTCCTTTTTTCTGCTTGGTTAACAATATAATGTGCACATAGATTTATTAGATGCAAATGAGGCAAAAAAAAAAAAAAGACAATATATTTACAATGCAGCGCCACGCACCCCTTACAGGGCCCAAAAATGACAGAACCAGTCTTTTTGTTTATAAATACAATTTACTTATATTTTTTTTTATTCACTATATATATTTATACAATCAAGTCATATTATTATGACCACTTCCTACTTTTAACAGTGTGTAGCTCATGAAGGAAGACGCATGTTGTGAGCTGACTTGGTGGGTGTACAAGGTCTGTGATAGGCTGTGTGCACATATTTCCCTCACTGCGGTCATGAGTAAAAGGGGTGATTTATCAGAGTTGCACAAAGGGATGATTATTGGCTTCTGTGCCGAAGGTGGCAGTATTTCTAAAACGTGCTTTGTAAATGTTCGGGTTCTATGTGGTGATAGTGTTGGTGTGGACAAGTGAAATTTCAATAATGATGTGGAAAATGCAAGCACCCAAATGCATTTGTGTAGAAGTGAAGTTTGGCATAAGATGCAGAGGGGAGACTGACAGGGTTTTCAGTGGGAAAACTCATCTCCTAAATGAACCAGGCATGTGTTTCGCACAAAAGTTCAGTGAACTCTACTGTGTACGAGGCTCCAAAGCAAAAGAATGGTCACTGCACCTTTGCTAACGAAGTTGCATTGGCAGAAAGGGCTTCAATTTTCATGGCAATATCAGACAAATTATTAGAATTAGACAAAGGGTCTAAAGATCTAAAGATCTGAAAAAAGCATCACTTGATATTTCTACACTTCTTGCTAAAGTTGATGATCTTGAAAATCGTTCGCGTAGTAACAACATACGCTTGGTGGGTGTTCCAGAACGCGCAGAGGGTCGTGATCCTGTTGTCTTCTTTGAATCCTGGCTGTTGAATATATTTGGAAAAGAAAAACTGTCCCCATTTTTTGCAATTGAGAGAGCTCATAGAGTGCCTACTCGTCCCTTACCACAAGGGGCGCCACCACGTTCAATATTGATTAAATTGCTACACTTCAGAGATCGTGATGCTATACGGCTCTGGCAAGAGATCAGAAAGATTGAGGGTGGAGGGGTCAGAAAGTTTCCATTTACCCTGACTTTTCTTCTGAGGTGCAAAAACGGTGGGCACAATTTATGGATATCAAACGCTGATTGAGGAACCTATCAGTGCCATATTCTATGATGTATCCAGCGAAGCTCCGTGTCGTGGCGCTGGGAACTACCCACCATTTTGATTCTCCAGGTGCAGCGCTGCAGTGGCTGGACCCCCAATTGAAAAGATAATTAGGCTCTCTGACCCGGCAGACTGGAGTGTCCTTTTTCTTTCTTGTCATTTTACTCATTCACTTTGTAAAGTTAGGGCATGTCCCCACTGCACAGGTTTTCGGCCGGTTTTTCGGGGCGGTTTGGCGGTTTTTCAAAACCGCCTAAAAACCGGCCGAAAATGAGCAGAACGGGGCTCTATGGAAAACCCGTGCAGCAGTCCCCACTCAGGGTTTTCCGCCCGACGTTTTGTCACTGGCGGTCCCGGCACAAAACATTGTACAGCAAAATCTTTCCGTCCGTTTCCGGACGGAACACGGCATGTCAATGAGAGGGGGGAGGGCTGTTCTCCGCTCATCGCGGAGAAAAAGCCGTCCCCCCCCGCCCGGTGGGGACGGCCGCAAAACCGGACAAATGCCGGCCGGCAAACCGGCCGGTATTTGTCCTGTGCCGTGTGAACGGCCGCTTAGAGTATTAACAGTTAGTCTTCCTACTCAGGGTGTTCAAAAGGGCTAAATACTTTAATGCAGGGGTTTTTTATTCTGCACGCATCTGTAAATTTTTTTTTTAAGTGTTTTTCACATTTCTATAGGAAAGTTCAAGAGGACTGGTTGCTCTAATCTCTTCGGTTAGAAGAGGGAAGTTTTATGTGTTGCTATTTACTAAGTTTCTTGTGGTTGGGGGATTCTCGATAGCAAGGTATGTATCAGACGTGTGAAGTGTTTTTCCCCCGGGTGGGGTACGACTTCTCCGTAGACATTAATAACAACCTAGGTTTTTATGGCTAATTGCATTAATGTATCGCCTGGAATGTAAGGGGGTATGGAGGGAGGCTTCTAAAGATTGGTGCTGTCCCTTTTTCCCCGGCTGAACCAAGCCCAACCACTATTTTCTGTCTCTCAGAGACCCATTTGACAAAAGAGTCTGTCCACTGTATGAAAAAGCATGATGGGGCAGCATTTCAAATTTAGTATATTCCTCACATGCAAATGGGGGGTGAGTGTAATGGTGCATCGCTCTATCTCCTTTGATTGTCAAAAAAACAGTAATTGGGCTCTGAGGTTAGATATTTTGTATTCTTTGCTCTATTTACAATATTTACTGTGATTCTGTTCGCACTGTATATTCCACCGCCATACTCATAGAGGTCTCAAAAAGTATTACTATTTCTGGATCTTCTCCGGATTTCCTGTACTTATTAAGGTTTATTTAATGCCTACCCTGCACCCGGACTGGGATAAAATGCATAGAGGTACTATTGATCCCCAGACTCAACCCACTGCATTTTCGTGTCTCTTGGAGGAAGTGGGGCTTACAGATATCTGGAGAGTAAAATTTCCGACTGTTATCCAATATTCATGTTATTCTGTCTCTCATGGTTCATTATCAAGGATTGACCTGGCTATAGGATCGGGCCCCTTGCTGGGTTTTTGTCCAGGAAATAGAATATATGGTGCGGAGTGTGTCTGACCACTCACCGCTAAGAGTTAGGCTAAATTTTGGGGGAGGGGCAGTCCTTCCTAGGGGTCAAAAAAATCCATTTTGGGTGCAACTAATCCACAGTTCTTTGACTGATGAACTAGTTGACTATCTGCGCCAAAATGAGGGTACCACTTCTAATGCTTTTGTGTGGGACGCATTAAAAGCATTCAGTAGAGGATTATATATTAAAGCAATTAGTAGGCGAAAAACCAGAACCAGAGCATTTACTAAGTCACTTCAGGGTGCTGTGGTAAGCTCTGAAAATCGATTTATTCAAGCTCCCTCTGATGCTCATAAGCTGAGCTTGGAGGAGGCCCAGAAAAAACTTTGAGATTCTCGGTTCATATAAATTGATCAAAAGATGTTTAAGTTGCCCACGACTTTCAACGTGATCTCAAATAGGGCAGTCCTACACTATTCTTTTACCTCTCAATAGAGCCTCCAGGCTTCTCAATGGGTCAACTGACCTCCTTTATCCAGAGAGAAAAAAATAAATAAAAAAACCCAACCTGCAAGCTGCACCTCTTATGACAGCTTGTAAGAGTGGGCAGGTGCAGAAAATCAAAATGGAGGGACCCTTTCCTCCCCATATAGGTTAAAATCAATACACACCAAATATAACGTATGGTTCTGCACAAAAAACACTTCTGAAAAAACATATGCAACCGGTGCCACTGGCAGGGGGGCACACATAAAATATACATGTACATAGCACCCCGCCAGCGGCACACTACTCAAAAAGGGCAATAATTACTGAAAATCCCTAAAAAAGCATTTATCATATCAACTTAAAAAAAGTTAGAAAAACCCCCGGTTCACAAAATTGGGATGTGGCACCCGGGTTTTGGATATGTTTTTTCAGAATTTTTTTTTTGGGGTCAGAACCATACTTATATTTGGTGTAATTGATTTTAACCTTTTAATGGGGAGGAAAAGGGTCCCTCCATTTTAAATTTTTTCTGCACCTGCCCACCCCTTACAAGCTGTCATAAGAGGTGCAGCTTGCAGGTTGGGTTTTTTTATTTATTTTTTTCTCTCTGAAAAAGGGAGGTAGTTGCCCCATTAAAGCCTGGAGGCTCTATTGAGGGGTTTAAAAGAAAAGTGTGGGATGCCTTTTGAATCACTTTAAAGTCGGGGCCTTAAACTTTTTGATAAATTATGTGAACCGAAATCTCAAAGTTTTTTCAAGAGTAGTAGCATAAATGTTTTCTTTAGGGTTTCCCCGTAATGGAGGAGGCCCCCAGACACAACTCAGAGACCTATGATAATAATAGCAGACAATAAACTTTATTTACTCAACTAAAAACTTTGAGAAAGGGGGAAAGTACTGGTAGGTTGCTAGCCAATTAATTCGCTTTACAGCATCTGCAATGCATATTGAAAGTTGCTTTTAGAAAATGGGGTGGTGTGAGTGGGGGACAGAAGTTCTTTCTGCTTTGGGTTTTCTTACTTCAACGACTTACTATCAAAAAGAAAAAAGGCCAACATGAATTAAATGAATATCTTGCCCATATATCTTTTCCCAAAAGTCTCAGGTGATTCGGGCAAAAAAGGAGCAGTCAATAATTTGAGGAACTAAGAGGCTTTTTTTCTTCGGCCCCAATAAAGGGCCTGGAGGAGTTTGGGCCTTCCATCAAATTTTTTAAAAATGTATAAAGAATTTTACTGCCTCAACCCTGAAAACATTGGGAATGCATGGAAGAGGGGAATTTCCTTTCCAATGCGAGAGGGGGATTATTGTTCTTATTTTTTAAAACCCGGCAAAGACCCTTTACTGCCCGATTCCTATAGACCCTCTCACTTTTACCCTTGAATTTAAAATTTAATAGCTAAGGTATTTGTAACAGATTGGCAAAATAATCTCAGAGGGTTTAAATTTTTGTGACCAATCAGGATTCATGCCCAACAAGTGGGCCCCCATAAATTTTTCGACGGGGGTTCTTTAACATGCAGTTTGAGTCCCCCACACGGAAACGGGCAATATTCCCCCACTTTAAACAGCCAAGGCTTTTGACAGCGCAATGGGACTTCCTATGGGCGGGTTTTTTGGAGAAGATGGGGTTTTGCCCCCCAAAATTTTTTGCAGCTGTCCAAAAAAAATTTGCTAAACCAATGGCAAAATTAGACAGGAAATTTTTATTGGACCTTTTTATTGCAAAAGTTGCAAAAGGGAGGTTGCCCTCTTTTCCCCATTGCTCTTTTTGCGCTTTTGATTTAGCCCCTAGCGTGCCGTTAAGTACACCCCCCGACTTTACTGGGTTTCGATGTGGGGACATAAGGAGCTTTGTCTAAACTTTTTTGCAAAGAAAATGCTGCTGTATGGGGGGGATGTTAGAGGTCCCAGTGGGTGCTATTATTTCATATTTTCAAGAATATGGGGACTGTTTAAATTTTTAAAATACTTCCCCTTTGGTACGGGGGTGGCCCCGGCACTCTTGCACCGTTTATCCCCCCCGGGTTTCCCCTAATTTTCCTGCGGGAAGATGCGGTTTGGGCGGTGGGGAAACTATGTCCCCCCTATGGGGGCCCATCCCCAAGGGACCAAAGGTCGGGAAAAAAGTACTGGGGGATCATTGTTTTTGGGGGGTTACAAAATTAGCTGCAAAACCCGACCCCTAGCATACTCTTGCGTTTTAAACCCCAAATTTGGCCGATACCTGTACTTAAGGGCCCACTTTTCCTTTTTTTTCAGGGTTTTGGGTGCACCCAAGGCCCTGAAAACCAAAATTGTGGAATTTTTCAACAACATACCGTCGATAGCATTTTGGGGTTAAGGATTTTTTCTACTTTTCCCAACCCAGGGGGGAAGAGATCCCGGATCAAAATCAGACCACTGACAGATCCCCTCCCCACTTGATCAGCGGGAAATGGGGGTTCAGCGACTCATCTGAAAATTTTAAGCCCCTTTTGATACCTAGAGTGACCCTCTCACCCGCACCGATTTTGGAAAATTTCAGGGTGGGGGCTGGAGACTTCCCGCTTAGGGGCCAAAGCGAATTACGCCGCAGGGGGCCTCACCCACCCCCCTCCCGTTTAAAGGACGACGCCCAGTTTGACCAACCCCCCTGCTCTCTTCTAGGAATTTGGGACAAGTTTTCTTTGTTGTTGTTTTTTTGTTTTTTTGGGTTGGGTTTTTTTGGGGTAAATTGGGCTGGCAGTATTTGTGTTCACCGACCGGGTACCCCCCAAAAAAGTGTGGGGGGAAATTTCCCTTTGGGTCCCCGGGCCCAAATGACCGACCTTTGGGCGCCGTCGGTGACCCCCCTTGGGAATTTTTATTAAAAGATTAACGGTTTTGCTTCCCCTTACCTCGATTAACCAAACAGTTTTTTGCTAAAGAAAAAGAACATGCCTGTTGGGTTTTTTATTCTGGGACGCCTAAAACGTAAAAGAATTGTTTCGGGAACTGAGCTGTTTTTAGGTATTTTCTGCAAATTTAATTTTTTTGCCTTTCCATCTTTTGGGGCAAAAATTTAAACACTTTAAAAACTGTTTTGAATACAAAAAAAAAAAAAATATGGGGCCCGGGCAGGGCCCCCAAATTTTAAATTGGAAAAATCTTTCTTTCCCTTTCCCTTTTTATCCACTCCCCCCTGAAAATTTCCCCCCCCAAAATTTTTTAACAGATCCAGGTGGAAACGAGTTCCCAATTTTCTTTAGGGTGTGGGTTTGCCCCCCATTTTAAATGACTAAAATTCGTCTAAAAGTACTTTCCCCTGTTTCTAAACTAAACAATAAAATCAGTGAAGGTGGGAAGCTACCATTACAGTTAAAAGAGAGGGAAAACTCATTAAATGGTGAAAATCCAAAAATTTTTGTATATCCCCATAATCTCCCGTCTGGATTTTCCCCCGACAAATTTTCAAAAATTAAAACCAATTTTTCGTTTCCATGTTGTGGAAAGGACAAATGCCCGAAAATTTAAACTAGAAAAAAAACTCCAAAAGGGGCAAACTCTCAGGTGGTTTTTCTATTCCTAATGCAATTTGGGTTTACTTTTTTTGGGCCCCCCAGTGGCAGCTTTTTCCGGTTTTGGGGGCATCCAAAGGAGGGGGGGGAAAAAGGGAATTTCTGGCACAGCTATTTAAACCCGGGCCCCATTTTTTGCAGTTTCCCTTTAGGGGGGAGTAGTTGGTTTTCTGATACACCCCAATCACCCTACCCTTTCCCTTTTATACAAGGTAAAGGGATAAAGGGAAAGGGCTAAACTTTATATTTTCGGGGAAAGTACTAATTTTCCCCCTTTATGGGTTTAAAACCCTAAGTTACCAGAATTTTATAACCCCGAGGTTTGATAATTGGATCTCAGTGGAATTACTAAAGTTTTACCAAGTGCAGAAAGGGGGGGAGAAATTTAAAAATTTTGCCACTACAGGGAGAATTTAACTACCCACAGATCCTTTTATTCAAAACCTGCAATTTAGACAAGCTATTGTGGGTCAAGAAAAATCAATTTAATCTTTTCGTTCATTTCAGGGACTTTGGTTGATTTGGTATGTAACCGGCCCACTACCAAAGGAGTGATATCCATGGTGTATCGGGGGCTGCTTTCCCAAATCTAATTTGGGGATTCAACCTTCCATAAAGGGGCCCAAAAGGGAAAGGGTAAATGGGCCCTATCTCGATGGGTCAAAGGGTTAATTATTTTTAGTCTAAAACTAAGGTCTCCACAATGGGGAGGCCCAAAAAGATTTTCCCCAGCTTATTTTGTTACATAGGGCATAAAAAACTCCTGTGATTCTTCAGAAAAATTGGGGGCCCGTCCAAAACTGCCTCTGTCCAAGATGCACTACATAATTTCAGACAATTTTGCCCATGAATTTTGGGAAATGTCCATTCTAGGGCCATTCGGGGAAAGGGAAAT
>JAODAL010052589.1:0-25867 GCA_025379985.1 Phyllomedusa bahiana
CGATCCCGGAGGGGTTTGTTTTTTTTGTTGCAGGGGAAAAGGGGCAAGATGGATATTCAGCTCAATACAAAGGGGAAAACCCAAAGGCCTTTTAAAAAGAAGGGGTTTTTTCCCCCTTTCACCAAAATTTTTTTAATCCTGCTTAAATTCCCCCTTAAAAATAAAAAAATTTTTTTAAAGGAAAAAATTTAAAATAATTTTTGAAAATTTAATTTCGGGGCCTTTGGAAATTTTGGCAAAAGGTTAAAAAACATGAAATATGGGGTGCATCAAGTTTTCCAAAATTTTTTTTTTTTTTTCCTCTCTCCCCTTTTCCCCCTCCCCCGGCCCCCCCCTGGATTGGGGGGTTTACATGGACTGGTGGGAGAGGTTTGGGGGGCCCCGTTGGGGGGAAAAAACAAAAAATTTTTTAAACAACTTGTAGGAAAAAACCCCAAAAAAAAAAAACCCAAAAAACCCAAAAAGGGGGCCCCCCCCAAAGTATAAAATCCCCAAAAAGGGGAAAATTTTTTCCTTTTGGGGTTTCCCCCCTTTTTTATTTTTTTTTTAAAATTTTTTTTTTTTGTTTTTAAAAAAAAAACACGTTTCCCCCTTTTTTCTTAAACTTTTTTTTTTAAAAACCCCCAGTTTTTTTTTTCTCCCCTTTTTTGTTTTTTAAAAAGAAAAATTTAGGTTTTAAAAAAAACCCCAGAAGTGTAAAAAAAAATTTTTTAGGAAATTAAAAACCCCCAATAAATTTTCAAAAAACCCCCCGAAAACAATTAGCCCAAATTTAATTTTATTTTTTTTCCAAAAAATTGGGAAACTGATAAAAATGTTTCTCCCGTTTTTTTTTGTTTTTTTTATTAATTTTTTTTTTGAAAACTTTTACAAAAAAAAAACTCCCCAAAACCCCTAAAATCAAAAAAAGTAATTTTTTAAATTTTCCCAAACGTTTTAAAAGTTTTTTTTAATAATCCCAAAATTTTTTCCCTTTTTTTTTGCTGTTTTTGGGGAAACCCCCTCCCCTTTTTTCCCAAACTATCCCCCTTTATCAACCCAACAATAAAAACACCCTTTTTTTTTGGGCTTTTTGTAAAGAAGACTGAACCCTTTTAGTAGAAAAATTACAAAAGATAATGGAAAAACAATAATTTCCCCTATTGGCCCCTTTTTTTTGTTTACTTTTTAAACCCCCCCTTTTTAAAAAAAAAGCTAAAATTGGGTTTTTTTTAAATTTATTTTATTAAAATTTTTGCCCCCCTTCCCCCATAAATAATCCCCCGTGTTCCCCAGTAAAAAGCAAAGGGGGGGGAAAAAAGGGGCCCCCCCCTTCCCCCTTTTTTTTTTGCAATCAGTTATCCCCTGTTCCAAAAAGCAGGAGGTCAGAAATTTTAAAGAAACCCAAAAGGGTTTTAAAAATTAAAAAATAAATGTTTTTTTTTTGGGCTTTTTTAGTAAGTTTCCTTTTGTATTTATTGAAAAAGTGTCCCCCTTAAGAAAAAATTTTTTTGAGTTAAATTTTTCTTTTTTAAAAAAAGGTTTTACCCCTTTTTCCCCGCAAAAGCATACCCCCAAAGGGTTTAAATTTTTATGATTTTTAAAAATCTTTTAAAATTGGGCCCCCCGTTTTTTTAACTTGCCCGTTTAAAAAACAGCCCGTGTTTTTCATAGTTTTAAATTCCCCACATAGAAAAAACCCCCCCTGATTAATAGGAATGGAGAAGGTAATTAAAAAATACATTACTCTTATGTGTATATATACAAACCATTGGTATTGTTTGTGGTGAGGACAGGCCATCCGACAAAGCAGGAGCCAAGTGTCATCAATATAGAAAATGAAGGCAGTGACCTAATAAAAGTGAAATAATCAATGGGTGGAAGACCTGGGGAAGAAAAACAAAGGGATTTAACTACCGAGATATGTTTAGTAAATTAAAGGGGCAGTCATTCTAATGAACGTGATCAGTGCCAGAGAGGTAGTATAAAATTAATATGGTTAATAGGTTTAAAGGGGTTGCATCATTTCATTAAATGGTTTTCAGAATAAGGGGACAGTGAAAACAAACAACTTTGCAATTGGATGTCATCAGCAAAGCCGTCTTGTTATCACAGTGTCCCTTATCTTCTGTTTCTGTAAACACAGTTCCCCAGTGCCAGTCGGATTCCTCCTCCTGTCCTGTCATTGGCTGAGTGCTCTATTAATTTACATTCTGTCTGGTCCCCAGTCGGATTCACAGGAGCGCGCATTCCTGTCTCTCTCACTCAGAGTAAAGGACCAGCAGGAATTTCACTCTGCATAGCCAGAAGAAACACAATAACACTGCAGGGCTTCTACAATCAGAAAACAGCAGAAAATGTTGCCTCGATCCCTGCTTCTCCTCACTCCAGATTAAGGGGCCGTAGCAATTTCCACTCTGCAACACCAGCCAGAAACACACTGCAGCTGATTCTACAATCAGAAAACAGCAAAATTGTGCCATGGTGCCTAACTCTCCTGCATATAAGGGAGATATGTGCCGTTCATAGGAACACTGGATTCAACTGTAACAAACCTCCAGCTGAGAGAGGAGAAGAGATCATAGAAGACTGAGTTCATAGAAGACTGTCTAGATTGAATGCAGGTATGTGGTATTTAAACAGCTCTTCCAAAATAAGACTGCAAGGAGAGGAACAGTAAGATGTGGACAGGGCTCGGGAGCGAGCATGAACAGTGAAGGAGGGGATGATGTCATCACCCTTCATTTAAGAAACACCCAGCTGGGAGGGGAAGAAACGCCCCTGGATTTGTAGAGCTGACAATTGAAAATACTTTGAAACACAAGAACTGAAGAAGCGATACATCCCCTTTAAGGAAAGGCTATGTGCAAATCAATGGTTTCAAACTAAGAAAAGGGTAAGGTTGGTTGAATTATTTTCTCTAGTGATGGTTCTAAGGGTCTTGCCACTCTCTGAAGCTGGCTCATAGCTCGCTACCAGCCAGCCTAATGAATAGGGAGATGGCACACTTGCACAGCACCATCCTATTCATGTCTATGGGAGTTTTGAATGTAGACGAGCAAGCGTGGCCATCTCCTTGTTCTCTGAGACCAGTTCATAGCTCACTATGAGTCGGCCTCAGAAAGGGATTGTGCACAATGGCAAAATACTTTAACGACTAGATGGGTAATGGGTACCATAGTGATAATTGAAACATATATAAAAAAAGTTTGGCTTAATTAAGCACTTAGGGCGACATGTATAAACGGGGCTGCGGCAGAAGTCTGGCGTCTTTTCAGTGCGATATCAGACACAGCACTGTTCGCTAGATTTTTACATCGCCCGCACGCCAGTATCAGGCGCATTACAGAGCGCCCACGACACTTTGTAATGCACCTGATTTCAGGGGGCGTGTACTACAACCGTATGAAGCTATAGATTTATAGCTTCAGTACGGCAATTCTAGGCGCATTACCGTTGGAAACAGGTAAAACCACTTTCAAAGTGGTTTTTACCTGAGCCAGAAACGTCGTCTTAGTGCTAGAATGTGCCTGATTTATGACCCACAGTAGACTGGGTTCATAAATCAGGCGCATTCAACACTATTATAATGCGCATGAAAATTGGCACCTAAATGACAAAAATCATACATGTCGCCCATAGTGCTTAGAGTAGGACCCTCACCATTTTCTCACTGACTCTTCCCCTGCTCAGTCAAGATCAATTAACTCTCTTTGACTTTATATCCATCCAGAAAGTCTACCCAGAATTGGGGAAGGAGATGCAAATACTATAAACACCATTGGGATCATAATAATCTGTCAACAGTTTCTCCTCTTAGGTCTATTATTGGGATTCTTCCAAATATCAGCAAATATGCAAATTATATAAAGAATTGTGCAGTATTTCTTTAAATGTGTTGGAAATACCACAACTTTCTAGAAATGAAATATACTGTAAAACTGATTTGTGCGACTAACATTCACAAGTTTTTGAACAATCTCTTGATATTCAAATGAAAAATGATTAAAATACTGTTCAAGCACTATTAGGCTGTCTTACCAGTTACCCAGTGGCATAGCAATGAAGGGCGGGCAACATTGTTTTGTGGCCACAGTGGCATTCTTGCCAACTGTCCCTGAACCTTGAAAGAGTTGTCTAATCTACCAGTCGTAGTACAGAACTCAGACAGTGCGGCCTCAGATTCTGTTCGGGAGCTGGCTGTAATGTACAGCCGGACTCCTGCTGCAGAAGCTGGATTAACAAGACGCTGCACCCAGTAGCAGCCACATCATCTAATTGGTTGACAAAGGGAGAGGGATCACTCTTTCACCCATAGGCCCCCCCTGTAACTGACATCATTGCAGTACACGGCGGCGCAATCCCCCCAAAAAAAACCTCGGGTTTTTTTAAGTACCAAAAGGGGGGATTAGGCCCCCCTTCCCCAGAACCCCGAAAATCAAAAGGCGGGCCGACAAACAAAAAAAAAATACAAAAAAATGATTAAGCAAACACAAGTCAGTCCCCCCTTTAGGACTGAAAAAAAAATAAAAAGGGGAACTAAATAAAAAAATTTTGAACAAATAAAAAAATCAAGAAACACAAAACCCCTGATTCCCAATTAAAAAAAGCACAAGTGCCGCGCCCCAAAAACATCCCCCCCAAGCTATATTTTATTTAATCGCACAAAAAAAAATAAAAAAAGCCAGAAACTTCCCCCTTTTTCCATTCAGTTAAGGGATGTTTCACACGGCCATGGGATGGCGGACGTACGTACATCAGAAAACCGTTTGTTTTTTTTTTTAAAGTAAACGCCGGGGGTTTTTTTTGGAAGATCACCCCCCCCCCCCCATTTCAGTCCTAATATCAGCGGGCGTAAGGGCCAGAAGAATTGACCCCCTTTACTTTCCTCCCCTGGGGGCAATACGATCTTATTTTTTAAAATGCGGGGGGAGATACGGTAATCCATAAACCCCCTTTTGACGCTATGAATTAAACTAAAACGGCCCCGCCATTTTTTGTTCCCCAAAAAAAAGCCCCCAAATACACAGCAAAAAAAAACAACGCAAAATTACGCCATGGGAACATACCCAAACAAAAAAACGGGGCAAAAAAAAAGCAAAAACACTTACTACCCAATTTTAAAAAAAAAAAAAAGACATACCCATAAATAAAAAGACCTTACACATCTCCATTAACAGCGAGTTCCTAGCTCCCTTTTAAAAAAATTTTGACATAGAAACAAAATTTTTTTTTTCAATGGCAATTAAAGGGGCCCCAGGAAATGGGCCGGAAAAAAGAGAGGTGGCCTTAGAAAGTGGGGAGGGGTCTGAAAAAAGGAGCTGCAAACTTAGGGACAGCCATGGGGTAGCAAAAGCTCTTATTGAGTAACCTCAGAGATGTTAATTGAAGCTCCTGGGTCCTAAAGTAAAAAGTTAAATGGGCCACTCCATCTACAATGCATCATTTACAATACTGGTGTCTTGTTATGTAGCTGAAGGGCTTTTTGGGCACCTCAGACTGTAGGACCTGGTAGTGACTGCTGCCTCTGCACCCCCTGTGGCTACTCCCCTATCTCAGATGCTTGAACAGTATCATATCCCCCCCCCCCTCAATAGCAGGGGTCTATCATTTTTGTTGGGGCTATAGTACAATATGAACTGTATAGATGAATGGTGGACCATTTAAATTCATTCTCTTGGGTGGTGCAATCCTGGAGCAATGTGCAATGTAGTATTTTAGGCAAGGTTCCGGTAGTAATAAAGGAGAACCTAACATAATGATTTCATGACAATGACACATTCACGTCATGGCAGCCCAATTGTCAATTTATCCAAGCACTGAAGTCCCTCACATGTTAGTAAGTGGTGGGAATTTCATGTGAATTGCTATCTCTCAGACACTTGTTGCGTGGGCGATAACAATGCTGTCTGGAAAGGAATGCAACTTTTTTCTTTCCTCGTAGCAGAAGATCATTGAATAAAGTGTAGAGTGAAATGAAAGTAAAGGTTAGGGCAATCGGTGTGAACAAAGAGAAACAAAGTTATTTTTATGAAAAGGTTTTTATGAAATATTTATAAAAGAGATTGGCTGAATAGAAGGATGGGTGGGGGAGGTAAAGGACAAAAACAGACTACGAAGGGAGAAGGAGCCAAGAGGGGGAGGGGGTTTCAAAGAAGAAGAGGATTGAAAAAAGAAAAAGCACAGGAGTGGGTGTCTCATATCTACAGGTAGGATTCAATTCTAAGACTTCAGACAAGGTTTCTGTGTGCAGTATATACCTCTACGTATGTGATGAAACATACCACTATCAGGAGTGCAATGTTTGCTGTGTTAATTCAAAGGCCTTTTCGATCTAAAATGAAAAAGTGAAAAAAATCTTAGATGTTCCTAGAGCTTTATAATAGAGTATCAAAACATCTTTTTTGTCACCATAGCCTAGTCCTCAATATACTTTACACAGAGAATTCTTTGGCTTTCTGTGGTGGGGATTTTTATCTAAAGTGAATTTTGAGGCCTTAAAAACCATCTATTTTTTTTTTTTCAGATAGGTCTAAAATATATTTCTATATGCTTACAGTGGGAAAATAAATATTTGATAAACTGGTGATTTTGCAAGTTTGCCCACCTATAAAGAATGGAGAGATCTGTATTTTTTTCATAGGTACATTTCAACTGTAAGACAGAATCTAAAAAAAAATCCAGAAAATCACATTGTATGATTTTTAAATCATTAATTTGCATTTTATTGCATGAAATAAGTATTTGATACAATAGAAAAACAAAACGTAATATTTAGTACAGAAACCTTTGTTTGCAATTACGGAGGTCAGATGTTTCCTGTAGTTCTTGACCAAGTTTGCACACACTGCAGCAGGGATTTTGGCCCACTCCTCCAGATCTTTCAGGTTTCGGGAAAGTCACTGTGCTACATTGAGTTTCAGCTCCCTCCAAAGATTTTTAATTGGGTTCAGGTCAGGAGACTCTCTAGGCCACTCCAGGAGCTAGAAATGCTTCTTACAGAGCCACTTCTTAGTTGTGCTGTCTGTGTGTTTCAGGTCATTGTCCTGCTGGAAGACCCAGCCATTACCCCTCTTCATTGATCTTACTGAAGGAAGGAGGTTGTTGGCCAAAATCGTGCAATATATGTCCCCATCCATGCTCCCTTCAATACAGTGCAGCTGTCCTTTGCAGAAAAGTACTCCCAAAACATGATGCTTCCACCCCATGCTTTACAGTTGGGATGGTGTTCTTGGGGTTGTACTCATCCTTCTTCTTCCTCCAAACCCTGAAGTGAAGTTGATAGCAAAAAGTTCTATTTTGGTCTCATCTGACCACATGACCTTCTCCCATGCTTCCTCTGGATCATTCAGATGGTCATTGGCGAATGTCGAACTGGCCTGGACATGTGCTGTTGTGAGCAGGGAACCTTGCATGCCCTGCAGGATTTTAATCCATGACGGCGTAGTGTTTTACTAATGGTAATCTTTAAGACTGTGGTCCCTGTTCTATCCAGGCAATGTATCAAGTCCTCCCGTGCAGTTCTGGGCAGATTCCTGATCTCTCTCGGAATCTATCCTTACCCCATGAGGCAAGATCTTGCATGATGCCCCAGACCGTGGAAAACTGACAGTCATCTTGTGTTTCTTCCACTTTCTAATAATTACACCAACAGTTGTTGCCTTGTCTCCAAGCTGCGTGCCGATTGGACTGTAGACCATCCCAGCCTCTTGCAGGTCTACAATTTTGAAAAAAATTACAGACTTCTCCAATATTTGTAGGTGGGAAAACTTGCATAATTGCCAGTGTATCGAACAACAAAACAGTCTTACTGCTAGATGGTTTTTATAAATAAAGCCAACAGTTTCTATATTGAACTATATGACAAAAGAGTAAGCAATAATCTACTGAGCCAGACAGCCAGTATTTTCTAATCTAATTTTGTGACAATGCAAGGTATTTTTAGCTCTACATCAGAAGATCTGACCCATTTCACCTCTTCATACCATTGACATTTTTTTTAGAGTGTGTTCATTATTTATCCATGACTTACAAGAGACTAAATATTTTTAATTTTTTATCTATATTGCCTGATGAGGGCTTATATTTTGCAGGGCAGGTTGAATTTTTTTTATTGGTACCATTTACTGTGTCATATAATATACTAGAGGAACAAGGCAACCCAATAAAACATTCAATGTGGGATGGAATAAAATAAAAAAACATTATTGTGTCATTTTTTGGGTTGTTTTTATGGGGTTCACTCGGCAGTATTAATGGCATACAGTATTATCTTTATTCTGTAGCTCACTGTGATTTTGGAGATACCAAATTTATATAGTTTTTATTATGTTTTATTTCATTTAAACTTTTTTATTATTATTTGTTATGCATCACTTTTGACCAGTAACTTTACACTTTTAGGAGCTGTGTGACTGCTTGTTTTTTGAAGGCAAAATGGCCGTATGGTAATTTTTTTTTTATTCATTTGTTTTTATAAATTTCACCATGGCAGAATGTAATAGGAACAGTAAGATTGTAGGACTGCCATGATAACTGGTAAGTGCCTACGATCGCATTTTGGGGGACTTATAGGTAGGCGTAGGGGGACTTCCACTTCCTGCATACCTGCCTAGATACCGCAGCCACACTGAGTGTGCTATCTAAGTAGTTTAACATTCAGAATTGAAGTTATCTCAAGTCTCATTAGCTGAAAGTAGGTGCCAGGTCCTGAGCCCACTTCTTACCTCCTTACTAGCATCATGGCGTAAAGTTGCTTCCATTGTTGAAACAGGGTTAAAGATATATTTGGAAATGAATCGGTGCAGAATGTTGGGCCTTAGAATGAGATGTTTAATTGGCACGTCATGATATGTATTGTTGTTGAACAGAGATAAGCGAATCAATTCTAACGAAGTGGAGTTCGTTCAGAATCTAATTTTTCCTGAAATTCTAAACTAAGCCGAATTTTCTGGTGATTCGTGATAACGAATCTTTTTTTTATAAAATGGCTGCGAGCACATGACGTGCCATGGGGCAAAGAACTATGGGAGAAAGAAAAGAACGACCTCAATGCCATGACATGCAGACAGGCAGCCAATCAGCAGCAGTCAATCAGCATACAATCTTAGCCCTATAAATAGGGCAGCTATTTTACATTCTGCCACTTGTCACTGTGTCTCATATGCACAAGCATCTCTCAGTAACAGCACTAGCTTGCACTCTGTGGAAAATACTTCCGATTTTAGAGTTACTGAGGTGAAATACCTTTCAAATACTTAGTGTGTGTCATATACACTCCTGTTCCTGAACCAGCGTTCTTTAGTTTGGGATATTGCAATCTGTGGCCAAGAGTTAATTTTTTCACTTATTGTGAGGAACTCTGTGTCAAATCCAGTGTGTGTATTTCTGCCCTACACATGCCTGAAATCCATCCAGTGCAGTCTGTGGGGAACACAGTAGACATGCAAATATTCCATTTAATACTGGTCATTCTCTGTTGTTGGACAACAAATCTTCTTGGTTTCTTTTCATTACTGGCGCTATTGTGTGAACCCTTTCATATGATTTCATAGGCGCGATGAGTTAGCTGGGGTCATGGGCCCCGGTGCAAACGTTTAGTTTGGGCCCCCACTCCTCTCACAACTTCTCTATATGGCCATCAGCTGTGACTGGCCATTTGCTTTCTGCTGCATCCCTGGCAATGTTCACTCTTAGTCATTGAAGCTACTGAGGAGGACAATTAGGCTAGGTCCACACAGCACGGTACCCTGTGCCGCATAGACAAAAATAAAAAATTCATGCTTTAGTCTACAAAGCACAGATTTTTTTACCGTCAATTTTCCGTTGGATTCCTGTACAATCAATATACAGGGCCGATAGCAAATCTAAAAAGGGAATGCGGCTTTTTATCGGTCCAGCAATGTCAAAATGGCGGCAGATTTTGGACGGCATTTTGACATTTGCTGTGTACAGTAGATCTAGCCTTAGTGATTCTTCTTTAAGTAATACAGAACAGCATCAAATACATTTTAACATACTATGCCTCAATCTCCAGCTATACTACAACCAGATATATTGGGCCATATAGCATCCCTGCAAACAGCATTAAAAATCAGCCTGGTCTAGAAGAGTGGAGATTGTCTACATCACTAGTGGTCAGTATAAGGGTCCATTCACACAGCACTGGTTTCAGTTGGATTTTCAGAAAGTTTTAGGATTTGAAAACCATCTGTAAACCAACTGTCAACCATCCTCATAGACTTTTGAACAAAATCTGAGCTGTAGTCTACACTGCACTGATTTTCTGACAGCAAATCCGACCATCTAAAAAACTTAGAACATGTTTATTCTTCCACCTGGTTTTCGGGTGGAACATGAACTGTTCGATGTAAAAGGGGGATGGCTGAATCCGCGGACCAAGGCCAGAAACCATCCCCCTTTACGTTAAAAAGAATGACAAAATACCGGTCTGATAATCCGACTGGTATTTTGTCAATGATGTGTGGTCATAGCCTTAGGGTTAATATCTGTATTCCTTAACCCGTTAACGACCTTGGGAGTATGAGTACGTCCCAGGGCCGCTAAGAGGCTTTGCAGGGGGATCGCTGTGCGACCCCCCCCCGAAACAGCCGGCGGGTGTTAGCGGCAAATCGCCGCTAACACCCGGCAGTTAACAGCGCCGGCGGGTGGCTCCAGCCGCTGGCACTGTTTTTACCCATCAGACACCGCGCCAAAGATGGCCGCGGCATCTGAATGAACGCCGATCGGTGCCGCACACCGATCGGTACGGTCATCGGCACCGGCGCATCACTAGCAACCAGGAACCGTCACCGGCATTGTGGTGGGGAGCAGACAGGAAGTGGGGAAACCGCCCATCTTTGTACACCCTAATGCATTCCCTATGCAATGCATTAGGTTGTATTAACAATCGCGCCACCTAGTGGTCAAGTACCATAGGTGGCCTCAGTTGTTACAGTAAAAAAAAAAATAAATAAGTTTTAAAGTACAAAAAAAAAAGTATTAAACGTTCAAATCACCCCCTTTTCCCATTTTACAAATAAAAATTTCATTAAAATATAAAAAAGTTACACATATTTGGTATCGCCGCATCCAAAAAAGTCCGATCTATAAAAATATAACATCATTTATCCTGTACGCTGAACACAGAAGAAAAAAAAATTCCAAACGCCAAAATTGTGTTTTTTGGTCATTTTACGTCACTGAAAAAATGGAATAAAAATGATCAAAAAAGTCTCATGCATTCCAAAACTGCTAGCGATAAAAAGTGCACTTCAACCCGCAAAAAAATGCCCCCTCACTGACGTCCGTAGGTTTAGTACAAAACAGTTATTGGTCGCACAAAATGGCGCCGTGGCGCAAATTTCAAAAATAGAAAATGTTTGGAATTTTTTTACGGTACCAAAACATAACGGAAACCCTACATGTTTGGTATTGCTGGTTGCGTAACAACCTGTAGAATACAGATAACACATTATATTTACCGAAGATTGAGCGCCGTAAAAGCAAAACCCTCGCAAACATGGCGAAAATACTTTTTTTTCACAATTTTGCCCCACTTAGAATTTATTTGCGATTTCCCAGTATATTCTATGGTACGGTGAATTAAACCATTAGAAAGTACATCTTGTCCCGCAAAATAAAAGCCTCATGTGTCTATGTAGGTGGAAAAATAAAAAAGTTATGGCTTTCAGAAGGCGAGGAGGGAAAAACAAACGTGTCACCAAAAAAAATGCCTGGTCCTTAAGGGGTTAAAGTCTATGACAGTAAATGTGTTAGGGTCAGCCTCTTTGGTGGTCTTGTCTAGTGCAAAGGGGCAAGGGGGTTAATATCAGGTTATTTGGGGTCTGAGATAGTAGAGGGTTAATATAAGGCTATGTTCACACTACATATTGCAGCCCGCCACAATACACCAGGTGTTTTAGAAGTACTCGCTGGTCAGATCATACTTAAAAAACACTGACAACCAGTGACCATTCACTTTCACTCTCCCCAGTGCTTATGGGGAAGAAGTGACATGTCAATGAGAGCTATGAATTACCGTAATTGTGGGGCGTATTTCGGACATATTGAAGCACAATTATGCGCCAAAATACATCCCACTATTATGCCATGTGAACATACCCTATGGCTCCTTGTCGGTCTAGCACAGTGTAGGGCTTAAATGGGTTGTCTCACTACATCGATTCCTCTTACCTCAGTCCTGTTTTCTCAGTTTCATTTTTGAATTCAGGGGTGTGTTTACTGGCTACCACTGGCCTGCAGTGATGAGCTGCTGAGGACACCTGGACTGTAGCTATAGCGACCAGCGCTGGCAGCCTATCAAGAGAGATCAAACAGATCTGTAGCTATAGCGCCCTGAGGAGCTGATGCAGCCCATACAAGAGGGGATATCTAGGAATAGGTAGGACACTGTTAATGGACACATATTGCAAAGTGACTTTAAACATAAAAAGCAATCCTAGTATTGAGACAACCCCTTTAAAGTTCATATACCTGGCAATATAGGATGGTGTGGGGGGTTAATGTCAGGTTCCCTGGTGGTCAGAGCAGGGAAGAGGTTAATGTAAGGATGGAAAAATGGAGTTGATCCAGCGATTCCAAAGGTAAAAAACGATCTTTATTAGAACATTAGATAAAAAAGCATAACAGGCGGCAAGGCCGACACGTTTCGGGGAGAAAACCCCCCCAATCATGGCATGCACATACAGTTAACCACACTCAATATATAGCAGACACCATCACTAACTACGGAAACCAGGATTGTGTATATAATTCAAATGTTCACATGCACGAACCTTCAACTTGCGGGATGTAGAACCCACATAATGTAAATCACATTCTGTGCAATGTATTAAATAAATCACTGTAGAGGTATTTCATTAAGGTACTGTTGTATGTTGTAGGTTTTCCGTGCACTTGAAGGTCTTTGTCACCTTTAAAAGGCAGATGTTTTGCAGGGGGAGGATCCGCACTTATAGAAGCCATATTGTTTTTAAACCCTGTCGTAGAGAATTTTTTGAGCTGTAATATTTCTAGCTATGTGAGTCCTATCGTTTTAGAACGTTTGGCAACCACATGGCATCCATTGCTAAGACCTCCTGTAATATAGGATTTATTCGTAAGATAGTGATATTATTCTGTATAATTTTTTAATCTGAGAGAAATGTGCATTTTGTTCTATGACTACAGTAGGGATATTAGTACGTGAGTGTGATCGTTTATGAGGTTGCAATAGGTAAGACCTAGGTTTTTTCTCCACTATTGTACGGCACGTTGTAAGGCCCAATCTGGATATCCTCTAACAGTCAGACGTTGCTAAATGTTCTGGGACTCTCTAGCGTAATCCTCCATAGACGTGCAATTGCGCTTGGCCCTAGTAAGCTCTCCTACAGGGATAGCCAAACGAGTATGTCTCGAATGGTCGCTCGTAAAATGTAAAATAGTGTTTCCCGCAATTTTTTTTACGATAAGACTTAGTGTGAATTAGTGAACCTGGATATCCAGTGAGTACCAGATCTAAAAATGAAACACTGTTACAATCAACGTGATAAGTGAATCTCAAATTGCATGGGTTATTATTAAGATACTGTACAAATAAATGCACAGCATCCGAGGACCCCTGCCAGATCAATAACACATCGTCTATGTATCTTCCATACCACTGGACGTCACCAATAAAAGGGTTCAAATCTGAATAGATGTACATATACTCGAACCATGACATGACCAAATTGGCCAATGCCGGGGAAAACTTGGCCCCCATGGACACACCCTGTTTTTGCAAATAAAATTTATCATCAAACAAAAAATAATTGTGTGTCATCAAAAATTCGAGTACTGTAACAATGTAATTCTGTAACACAAGAGAAAAATTACTAAAATTACAAAAATGATAATTCAAAGAAAAAATGGTGACGTCCAGTGGTATGGAAGTATACAGTGCCTCAACATCACAGGTAATCCAAAAATTTAAGGTCCTGCCAATGGACCCGGACCCTACAATTGAGTACATCTCGCGTGTCCTGAGGAACCAGGTATGCGTTGTACCAATGGTTTGCAGAAAACCCAGTCTAGCCATTCACATAAAAGCTCAGTGAGGGACCCAATGCCAGACATGATTGGTCTCATTGGAGGAGGATTCACTCCCTTATGAATTTTAGGGAGTCCATGCAGAAATGGTTTAATAGGATATGTGACAGTTAGATAATCTACTTCGGCCTGGGAAAAAATTCCCAACTGTAATCCCTCCTGCTGAAGGTCAATGATTTCCTTCTGATAGTGCAGTGTGGGATCAGCTCCCAATCGCTGATAAGTATGTTGGTCAGATAGTAGCAACGTCATTTGTGATGCATATAGGGAATTAGACATTACTACTATGGTACCCCCTTTGTCTGCCATTTTAAAGGTTAAATCATTCATATTTTGCAACTCTGCCAGTGCTAGTTGATCAGAATGTGACAGATTAGAAGGTACTCGAGACATAGTAGATTGTAATTGCTGAGGTATTATACCATTATTAAGCATTGATTATTTAACATTATCCTTTTATTCTGTTATTGTGTTTGTCTTTCTGTAACATCATTATGCATTGGTAGCTAAGGTAAATGATATAAACAGCATGATTACGTTTTCCAATACTCAGTGCCTTTTTGTATTTTAGGTTTTTGATTTTACTTGGTGCGTCTTTTCTCCCTGGGCGCCTTCCCGCTGTGCTCTGTGCGCGGCCCCGTTCTCTCTCTCTAGCTGAGTTCGGTGCTGTTTTTTTTTTTTTGTTTGTTTTTTTTTGTTAGTTTGTTTGTTTGTTTGGCAGCCGCTTAGGCATCCGGACACTGAAGCTATGCGCATCGCGCATGCTCGGGCTTTTCCGGCACCTCTCGGCTGGGCGGTACGTCATCACTGTGTGCCGTGGTCCGCGTCACTGAGTCGCGTCCATGCCGGAGCGTGGCGGAGAATTGTCGCTCAGGTGAGTGAGGTTGTAGTTAATGAATGGTTGTCTGCCCATATATTGAGTGTGGTTAACTGTATGTGCATGCATGATTAAGGGGGTTCTCCCCGAAATGCGTCGGCCTTGCCGCTTGTTATGCTTTTTGATCTAATGTTCTAATAAAGATCGTTTTTTTACCTTTGGAATCGCTGATCAAATCCCATTTTTCCTTGGTACTGTTTCCTACCACCGGAAATTCCGTGCGATCGGGACACAGGATTGGTGAGCTGGCGTTTCTTTGTACTACTGTTTGCATGGTGGAAGCCTTGCACCATTCCTCTAAAGCAAAATTGATCCATTCATTTATTCGATCTATTCGTTTATACGCTTCACATTTACTGATTACTGGACATTATGGCTACATCTATGTCTTTATCTAGAATATAAAAAGCTGCACAGGTGTTTGGGCCCACTGAGGCACCCAATCAACAACATCTGGAAATACGTTCATTGCTTAAGAAATATGAAAAATCTTCTATACATGAACTTAAGGTCTGGTGGGATTTGACGACATTGAAACAATATATACAAAAAGACATGATACCACGTGGATTATGTCTAAAAAAATCCCCAACTACGTTATACTCAGATGCATTTTTACAAGAGTGGAACCAGACCTTAAGTACTTGTTCATTTAACCTTATGAAACTTATTTTACAGCATGAGGAAAGGCAACTGGAAAGTTTGGCTGAAGAGATTGCCACTCTAGATGCCCAAATGTCAGACTACAAAAGTTTGGAGGAATATAATAATTAATATTCTAAACTACAAACAAATCTCTCCACTCTTGAAAACACAATCATGATTACCAAAAAAGAAAAATTCCAGCGTGATATCGCTGACTATGAAGGTAATACAGTATATAATTGGTCTACTCAAAAAATTTTTCATAATTTCCCAAGGTCAATCTTGAGGCATCCTAAGGGTCGAAATAATAGATCTAAAAAAGGAAACAGGGTCAGTTTCGATTCTGACTCCTCTGACACTCATGATTTGTCTGATGATAATAAGAGTAATGCATCAAGCATATCCAGCAATACAAGCGCTAGATCACAGGCTATGGCCAACAAATTTCAACAGCAAAAAAAACGATCTAAGCGCCGTGGTGGTAGGAAAAAAGTCAAGCATCGTCAAAAAGACATAACACGGCAGACCAAATAATTGGTGAAGAACACAGCCAGGACATTGATATCCTTAATCTTTCGGACGTACAACTCACAGAATCACAGTTAAAAGTTCTAAAACTAGGCTTTAATTTCATCATCAAACGACCATTCAACTTGTTTTCTACACTTAAAGGCGTGAATAAATTCATCAGAGACCTAACCATCAAGAGACACTTTTGAAATCAGACCAACAATGTGGAATTTTCTTCAACTCTTTCTTCATCGGAAGACATCAATTCATATTCTGTACTTTCGTTTCAGGAACAGCTGTCACTTATTTCTTTACAGGAATTACAAATGGAACATGATTCCATGTACAGAATTGATATCAGCTCATCGACCTTTAAAACCAAGAATCCGTACTTCTATCCAATACAGGCGAGCACTGAGTCCATGAATACATTCCAACAAGTGGTAACTAGAGAACTTCAGCAATTACAATCTACTCTGTCTCGAGTACCTTCTAATCTGTCATATTCCGACCAACAAGCACTGACAGAGTTGCAAAATATGAATGATTTAACCTTTAAAATGGCAGACAAAGGGGGTACCATAGTAGTAATGCCTAATTCCCTATATGCATCACAAATGATGTTGCTACTATCTGACCAATATATTTATCAGCGATTGGGAGCTGATCCCACACTGCACTATCAGAAGGAAATCATTGACCTTCTGCAGGAGGGATTACAGTTGGGAATTTTTTCCCAGGCCGAAGTAGATTATCTTACTGTCACATATCCTATTAAACCATTTCTGTATGGACTCCCTAAAATTCATAAGGGAGTGAATCCTCCTCCAATGAGACCAATCATGTCTGGCATTGGGTCCCTCACTGAGCCTTTATGTGAATGGCTAGACTCGTGTCTGCAACCATTGGTACAACGCATACCTGGGTTCCTGCAGGACACGCGAGATGTACTCAATTGTATGTCCGGTGTCCATTGGCAGGACCATTATTTTTGGATTACCTGTGATGTTGAGGCACTGTATACTTCCATACCACTGGACGTAGCCATTTTTTCTTTGAATTATCATTTTTGTAATTTAGTAATTTTTCTTCTGTGTTACAGAATTACATTGTTACTGTACTCAAATTCTTGATGACACACAATAATTTTTTGTTTGATGATAAATTTTATTTGCAAAAACAGGGTGTGTCCATGGGGGCCAAGTTTTCCCCGGCATTGGCCAATTTGGTCATGTCATAGTTCGAGTCCCATGTACATTTTTTTCAGATTTGAATCCTTTCATTGGTGACGTCCAGTGGTATGGAAGATACATAGACGATGTGTTATTGATCTGGCAGGGGTCCTCGGATGCTGTGCATTCATTTGTACAGTACCTTAATAATAATCCATGCAATTTGAGATTCACTTATCACGTTGATCGTAACAGTGTTTCATTTTTAGATCTGGTACTCACTGGATATCCAGGTTCACTAATTCACACTAAGTCTTATCGTAAAAAGATTGCGGGAAACACTATTTTACATTTTACGAGCGACCATTCGAGACATACTCGTTTGGCTATCCCTGTAGGAGAGCTTACTAGGGCCAAGCGCAATTGCACGTCTATGGAGGATTACGCTAGAGAGTCCCAGAACATTTGCCAACGTCTGACTATTAGAGGATATCCATATTGGGCCTTACGACGTGCCCGTACAATAGTGGAGAAAAAACCTAGGTCTTACCTATTGCAACCTCATAAACGATCACACTCACGTACTAATATCCCTACTGTAGTCAGAACAAAATGCACATTTCTCTCAGATTAAAAAAATTATACAGAATAATATCACTATCTTACGAGATAATCCTATTTTACAGGAGGTCTTAGCTAATGGATGCCATGTGGTTGCCAAACGTGCTAAAACGATAGGGACTCACATAGCTAGAAATTATTACAGCTCAAAAAAATGTCTCTACGACATGGCTTAAACAATATGGCGTCTATAAGTGCGGATCCTACCCCTGCAAAACATCTGCCTTTTCACAGGTGACAAAGACCTTTCAAATGCATGGGAAAAACTAAACATACAAACAGTTTCCTTAATTGTAAATACTCTACAGTGATTTATTAATACATTGCACAGAATGTGATTTACATTATGTGGGTTCTACATCGCAGTTGAAGGGTTTGTACATGTGAACTTTTTAATTACATACACAATCCTGGTTTTCCCCTACATTTCGAATGCGGCACAACACTTCATCAGGCACATAATGCGAGTGATACATTTTTCCGTATTTTTGCCCTTGAAAACATTAAATTATCCAACGAGGTGGAAATCTCAAACATTTGCTCAGGACAAAGAAGCGTTTGGATGCTAACTTTAGATACATTTTGGCCACCCCGGATTAAATATCCGCAAAGAGGTATTATACCATTATTAAGCATTGATCATTTAACATTATCCATTCATTTGTTATTGTGTTTGTCTTTCTGTAACATCATTATGCATTGGTAGCTAAGGTAAATGATATAAACAGCATGATTACGTTTTCCAATACTCAGTGCCTTTTGTATTTTAGGTTTTTGATTTTACTTGGTGGTCTTTTTTTGGGCCCCTTCCCCGCTGTGCTTTTTGTGGCGGCCCCGTTTTTCTCTCGCTGAGTTTGGTGTGTTTTTTTTTTTTTTTTGTTTTTTTGGCAGGGGGCCCTTAATCCAACAAACTAAAAAATTTGTGCGCATCGCGCATGTGGGTTTTTTCCGGACCTCTCGGTGGGCGGTTGTTATCACGTGTCCCCGCGGCGGTCACTGGGCGAGTCCATCCCGGACGGGCGGGGAATGTCGCTAGGTGAGTGAGGTGTGTTATGAGGGTTTTGTTGTATTTTTAGGTGGGTTAATGATGTGCATGCCATGATTAAGGGGGTTTCCCGAAAGCGTGGGGCCTTGCCCCCTGTTTGTTTTTTATCTAATTTTCTAATAAAGATCGTTTTTTCCCTTTGGAAATCGCTGGATCAATTTTTTTTCCTTTGGTATGTTTCCCACCACCGGAAATACCGTGCGTCCGGGACACGGATTGGTGAGGGTTTTCTTTGTTATGTTAATGTAAGGATCTCTGGTGGAAAACAGTGAAAGGGTTAATACTAAATACCAGAAGCCTAAGGTTATGTTCACACAGCATAATTGCTAAGAATATTTTGGCACGTAATTGCACTGCAATACTCCCAAATTTCGCCTGCAAATTCCCCGGTATTCATAGCTTAAAGGTATGAAATTTCAACGTCTTTCCGGTAAAAATTTACGCGTATTGTATGCCAGGAGAAAGAGGTGACATGTCACGTCTTACCGCTGTTTGCACACCGTGGATAAAAGAAGTGAGTGGGGCGCCCCCACCCCCTCCCCCGCACATTTAAAAGTAAGCGCTTATTTCTAAAACACCCAGCGTATTGGGCCTCCGCTGCCCCCCAATTGCTGGGTGAAACAAAAAATTTTTGTATGAAAACTGTCTAGCGGTAAGACTGTTTTGAAGTAGGTGAGACAGACTAACCGAACCAAACAATCCCACCAACACTGTAAACTCAATGGTGCCACTCGAGAAACATTATAATATTAATTCCTAGAGATCATCTGAAGCACTCAATCTCACCACATAAATGGATAAGGTCCCCAAAAAAAAAAAAATTTTTTGTCCCGAAAATTTTTTATTGTCATTAAATAAATAAGCTTAGATATAGGATTACGTTTAGTTTTGTGGCCTTGAGGGGTTTCAGGATTTTAACAACTATTATTTGATCCACCATTCCCTATACTTGGTTCTATATAGAACATCTCATAGGCGTTAGAGTTTGACATTTTCCCAAAGGTTTGTGGCTTCCAAAATCAGGAATTGTCAAACATTTTTTAATACTTAAAAAATTAAAGTTTTTGCTTTTTTACTTCAGGTAAAAAACATAGAAATAGGTTTGTTGAAAAAAATAAGTTCCGTCTTTATTGCAAAAAGGTAACATGCGGACTGACAAGCTCCAGGGAGGGATTAAACCCAGATTGCTAATTAAAGCTGTATTTGCTTGTGGATTTTGGAGATTTATAGAAAGTGTTAGATCCTAAATGTGCATTCATTAATGTCTCTCTTGCTTAACCACAGTTTTTCAAAAAATTATGAAAAAGCTTGGGTTCCTGTGTGGATTAGGGGGGGGCGGAATTTTTAAAAAATCGTTCGGTCCTTCGACGAATTTTTCCCCAAAATTCGTTTTTTTTCCCCAATTACTTCGGCACGAAACGCGTTAAAAAAAAGCATTTAGGCTGCACAGAGCCGCAGGTGCTGTAGAAAAGTTGTTTTCCATGCTTAAATATGAGGGGAGTTTGGTTTTGGGCTTTACAATGATGTGTTTTTTGTATGACCCCCAGATGATGCCGCCGCTTTTAGAATGCTTCACTTTAAAATTCCCTGGGCACTTAAGAGGGGAAAATGACCAAAAAATGAACGGGAAAGTAGCTGATAAAATCATGCCAGCGAAAGTGGAAAAAAAACAAGCTGAGGGTCGGTGGAAAAAAATTTGTGCGAGTGTGGAAGGTGCGGGGGCGCCAAACGCTGAGGTCGGCAGTGGCACAATGACATTTGGAGGTGGGAAAACGAGGAAACCACAGAATGGCACAATGATGAGAGCGGAGGTCAGGGGGCGCAGGGTGAGGTTTAGGGGCAGGGCACAAAGACATTCTGGAGGTGGCAAAACAGGAGGAAGCACAAGAGACAGAGTGCACACATTACACAGTGTGGAGGTCACAACAGCAGGCATGTATGTGGTAAGGCTGTGGCACAAGGACATTCTGAGGTGGCAAAACAGGAGGAAGCCACAGTGTGGCACAATAGATGAGAGCGGAGGTTCACGGCGTGGCAGCAGCATGGAGGTCAAGCAGTAGGCACAATGACATTTGGAGGTGGCAAAACAGTATTAGGCCCACAGAGTGGACAATCAACGTGTAGAGGTATCACAACTGGTGCATCAGGAGGTCAACGGCAAGTGGCACAGTCATTCTGTAGGTGGCCAAAAAACAGGAGGGAAGCCACAGTGTGGCACAATGACTGATGAGGTGGGAAGGTCACGGCTGGCGCAGCACTGAGGTCAGGCAGTGGCACGAATGACATTCTGGAGGTGGGCTCAAAACAGTATTAGGCCACAGAGTGGCAAATGACTGAAAGCGGAGGGTCCCGGCGTGGCTGCAGCCATGAGGTCAGGCAGTGGCACATGGACGCAGTGTGGAGGACACGGCAGCAGCCTTAGCTAGCAGCATGAGGTCAGACAGTGGCACAATGACACGTGTGGAGGACACGCGGCATGCAGCCCCAGCAGCAGCATGAGGTCAGACAGTGGCCACAAAGACATTCTGGAGGTGGCAAAAAAAGGAGTAGGCCCACAGAGTGGCACATTCACTAGAGATTCTTGAGGGTGACGGCGGCGGAGCAACAGCATGAGGTCAGTGAGCTGGCACATGACACAGTTGTGGAGGGTGACCGCAGCAGCAACAGCAAAAAGTCAAGCAGCACGAGGACCATAGTAGTGGCACATAATGGAAGATATGTTGAGGTGGGGTGGCAATACCTAGTCCCTAGTAAAGATGGTGGTAGGCAGATGGAGAAACTAGTCAGCGATGTGTGGCATTCAGGCGGGTTGGCGGCATCAGAAATAGTGGCTGAGGCAGGTAGTTTGAAACCGAACTGACCCTAAGGATTGAGTGGGGGGATGTGTGGAAAATCCTGCCGATTCACACCTGATTCATCATGACAAAGGTCAGTCGTTACCACTTTTACCGGGACAACGGGTTCTCCTTGGCGAGGTAACGATGGCCCACGCCGCACTGAACACCCGTTGATGCCATATTACTGGCCCCCGCGGCAGGACAGCTTCTCCACTGCAATCTACGGCAAGTTGCGGCCACAACATACAGTTTGGCTGCCAAGTAGTCCAGAGGATCTTCTAACTGGTGTGGGCAGAGTGCTGTCCTAGTAGGCCACCACCTGCTTGGTTCAGGGGACTGCTCCAGGTCCTGTGCTGCTGCGTCTCGGCGAGCTACCCACTCCTCACTTAGGCGGGGTGTGAAGGAATGATGTTTTATCAGTGACTACCAGACTATAGGTTGCTGCTGGATGGAGCTGGAACTGCTCCTACCACCACCTTCCCCAGCAGCCGCGGCAGTCAGTACGTAAGCACCCCACGTTCAAGACTCTAGTCAGAGGAAGGAAGATGCCTGTCACATAGGATAGCGCAAACTGATCTATGGAGGATTTCCCTATAGTATTTTGAGATTTTGATCCTCCTCTCAAATAGTGGAAAAAGGGCTCCCATTTTGGACCCGGTCGGGTAGCGGAGGTCCAATAGGGTGGAGAGACAGAAGTCATCCCTTGCGGATGCTGACGATTCGGCTGTCACTAGGCCAGGCAACTAAGTGCATGCTGCCGGCCATCTGCCCAAGTGAGCTCCCGGGGGATCCCTGCCTCCATTTTCACTGTATATGCATCGGTGCCTGGGGGTCATCTGCTCGTCATTCATCATCTCCATCCCACCTTCCTCCAGCATGCTCCTGCTTCTCCTAAATCTTGTCAACTGGGTAGATAAAGCCACTCATTTCACAGACAATACTTCTGCTCCAATGTCCTCCTCCTCCTCCATTTTCAGTCCCCACCGGACTCATGTGGCCTCGAGATGGTAAGTCGCCACGTATTCTCCAGTCCCATGCCCAGACAGCATTGTTCAGCATCTGTTCCAGGACATGAAGCACTGGAATGACTTTATTCATCCCGTAAGTCCTGGCGACTGACAAAAAACGTCGCTCACTCGAATGGCTCAACAACGGCAGGTGTCACGCATGAGCATGCACTGGCATGACATCCAAGTTACACAGGGAGTACTCTGTTGCCTGGATCATCAAAAAAAAAATCGTTAACTGGCCTTTCTCTGTTCAGTGATAGTCGGTCCCAACATGTGCTGGCTGGAATTCACAGAGGGTGGAAACTTCGCATATCAGGAGTGTGTTGGGGGGAGTCTGTTCTTGCGCTGCAACTGAGGAGGGTGTTCTGGCTTTGGTACGAATGGATCAAATTGCATTATGCACAGTTTCTGGCCATTTTAGAATGTTCTGAAGATCGGGTGGATGACTTTAGGAAACATTTTCCAACCAAGATTGAACACCTGGCCATGCAGGGGCATGGGACCATCCTGCTCTGGTTGCAGCGCGGGACACCATGTTTCCTCCATTGTTCCGTCACCATGGTTCCGATTTGAGTTGACGCGGAGAAAAGCCACACATCGCGATTTCTTGCTACATGGACGGGCAAAGCAGTTCTCCCCTGGTGTAATTTGTTCGGCCCGAGGCAAGCCAGGTGTAGATACTGCGTGACACCGCTGTGCCCTACAATGTGGTAATGATGGAGCGTACTTGTGGAGGCTGAGATGTTGGTGGTGGTGGAGGAGGAGGAGGCGGACCATTGGCGCAGGATGCAGCTGGTTTAAACAATGTGGAGGAGAAAATGGCGTCTCCTGTCCTAAGTTTGTTGGTGTGCCTGGGCTTGAAGCACCATTCACCCCCCCCCCCCCAGGTGGGACGTGTAAAGGACATGTACTGGCCCTAGGCGCGTAGTACAGCTCCAGATGTCCGGCGCTGCCGTTGGCACCTTGCGAACAATACGATAAGCTCAATGGAATGACCCACTTGTTGTTCTACATTATTTATGAAGTGATGGTACTGCCTTTTTGGAAATACAATACGGCTTGGAAGTCTCCATCTCGGCTTGGCACAAGCCTTTAGTTCTTCTGATTGGTGACAGAGTACACAAATTTGGGAAAGGGGAGGCGGATGCAATACCAACACTTGGAACAGTGAGCACGGTCAGCCGCTGCATCTTAGGATGGTTTGGGCATACTGTCTGTCTCTTTGCAATCGCCTCGCCTGAAACGACATGCTGGAGCCATGAGTAGCGAGGTGCAGGAGCATCTGGACCCGGGAGATGATGTCAAGAGAAAAACAGCTCCCTTCTGCAGAGGTGGTGGAGTCTTGACTGGCCTGCAATGGCATGCGTGCCACTGGGCGCTGCATGCTGCTGTTGCCTGCGGCGGCTGGATGGCACCGCCACATTGTGCCCACGTTTTCCCAGGCCACGGATGGGGGATGAACGCTGCATGTGTGTGGAACGCAGGGCCGTCGGTGCCAACGTTAGCCGTCCCTGGGCCATCGTTCCTTTCTGCCACAGCTTCTAATATACCCATATTCGGCTCCTCGGTTGTCTTAGCAAAGAACTGCACACCGCCGAGTATCGGTTTTTACCGCAAACGCTCCGCATGAGTGATACTGCCGCCGCTGCCTCGCTGAAGCCCTGTGTCCCGCTACTTTCTTGACCTGCGAAGCTGGTTATTTTACACCGTGGCCGCTTGGCTCCCGACCTCCACACTGCTGATATCCTGCAGACTCAAAAACCACACGACCCAGTTGCTTGGCGCGCTGCTGCCTGGCGCGCAAGCTGACGCCCTCTTCTCTGACGATGATGAAGCCCTTGCTCACCCGGCTCCCAATGCGGTTGGCTATATCATCATCTATTTGTGTTTCATCGTCACTGCTGTTTCATTCACCGGTCAATGTATGCCGAGGGACCTCTCACAACATGGACCTCCATGCCACTCTCCACATCTATACTTTGCTGCCACTGCAAGAAGCAGGCGATATTGGCCCATTTCTTCGCTGCCAAGTAGCTGCTGACTGCCCTCTCAAATTGTTCATCCTCGCTATATAGTGGCGCTGAGCCCAGACCACATAGTAGATCTCTGGCTGAGGGAACCGGATGGGACAGAGGCGGGCTGAGGTGAGGGCGCTGACCCGCTCCCGGGCCATGCCAACTAATGGTTGTGTCTGAGGTTCCCACCGACTCTTGGCTGGGGTTGTCAGATGTCATCTGGGAGGAAGAGGATGACCTAGTCAACCAATCAAGAACCTTGGGTTGCTGAACAACACACGGCCGCTAGATGACAGCGGCAGTTCTGGCCTCACCGGTGACCCCTGCTGCGACGTCCCCTTGCTGTGCTGCGACCTGGGCCTGTTCCAGGAATGTTTGTGCCACTGCCACTCGCAGGTGCAGAGCCTGCCACCTCTCTGTCTGACATACTGTTTGTTCTAAAATGTACAGACACTGTTTGATGATGATATCTGTATATGATAAATATACACCCTGTTTTTGACTCCAAATGAACCCAGTAACAAGCTTGGGTAACCTTGGATATAAATTGCGCTCCACAAATGGCCAGGAAAAATTTACTCGTATGTGTCGTTTAAAAACACTGTGTGTTTTACTAAATGTAAAAGCACAACAGGCTTAATTAACCTTCAGGACATGAATTAGGCTACAGGAAAAATGTATATATTTTGGCGTTGAAAAAGACGGTTTTTTTGTCAGCACACAGCAAAACAACGCTTAATTAACCCCTGGATGTAAATTGCGCAAAGAATTGAGCCGCACAAAATAGTAGTTTGTGGCGTGTTACAATTGCGTGTTTTCTACGCCACACAACAAGAGATACAGTTGTAATTAACCTTTGCTTGTGAATTAGGCTACAGGAAAAATTTATATATTTTGGCGTTGAAAAAGACGGTTTATTTTTGTCAGCACACCAGCAAAACAACGCTTAATTAACCCCTGGATGTAAATTGCGCCAAAGAATTGAGCGCACAAACTAGTAGCTTTGTAGCGTGTTACAATTGCGTGTTTTCTACGCCACAACAAAAGATACAGTTGTAATTAACC
>JAODAL010052590.1:0-25867 GCA_025379985.1 Phyllomedusa bahiana
CAGGGTATAGTCATGTCCGTTCAACTAAAAGGGTGGTTGAAAGACTCCTTTTTCCGGCACTTTGTAATCTGGGGGTCAGACAGGTTTAATGGTCATACTGTGGCCCAGACAGGGACAGTATATGTCCAGTTTCAACTAAAATGGTGGTTGAAAGACTCCTTTTCTGGCACTTTTTAAACTGTGGTCAGATAGGTTTAATGGTCATTCTGCGGTACAGGACAGATATAGTCTTTGTCCAGTTCAAATAAACTTGGTGTTGAAAGACTCCTTTTTGCGGCACTTTTTAAATGTGGGGGTCATGCAGGTTTGGGGCTCATGCTGCGTTCCAGTACAGGGATATTCAATGTCCAATTCAAGTAACATGATGGTTCAAATCATACTGCCTTCTGGCACTTTTTAATTGTGGGGTGATGCAGGTTTAAGGTCAGGCGTGGTACAAAGACAGGGATAGTGAATGGTGTGTGACTTTTTTTCTGTGACTTTTATAACCTAAGTGTGTTGCCTAAGATGTAGCATGTATCCATTTGACTGTTGTGGATGTTAATTTCAGCTTCTCCAGCCTTATTTGGGTGTAATAATGAAGGTGTTGTTGCTCTCCCATAGACTTGAATGGTCATCGCTCACAATCGATGCTCACTATCGAAAAACCTTATCGATAGCGGCCGACTATCGACTATCGTTCGATCTCGATAGCCAACGCAATCGCTCAACACTATACATTACCAAGTGTATACAGGAATGGAGGAGATGCAAGGAAATGGGATAGCCTCGACGCGCGTTTCGCCAAGCTTTCTCAAGAGGCTTCATGATACCACACAGAAGGTCCATATATATACATAATCATCTAATTGAAAAACCACTCCCAATTCATAGTCTATTGGACCAATTAGAAGTGTTGTTGATAATTAAGAGCATAGCGAGACAAATCCCCTACCTCAAAGCTGCAGCACTACTTTAGCAAAATTCCGGCAGGTCCGAAGAAAAAAAAAGGATGTACGCAAATGCAAAAAAACCCCCCCCTTTTTTTCGCGCGCCGCAAAGAATGTACACTTAGTACTGCAGCGATACACAGGATCCAAAAACATATCACAGTCCACAAAAGGTGCGCAGGCGACAGATGTCAAAATAAATTAGATAGTAAAGCACCAATTTTAAAAACTTGAAAAAAAAAAAAAATATATAAAGCGGCCATCACCGCATCGCATCATAGAAATGCGCGCTGGCTGCAATATCAAAAAAAAGGAGCCCGCCCCATGACATCTGACAAGTCACTTGTTGCAAGCCTTATACAAACCAGATTGATTTTGTCAAAGATAAAATAGATGCCATAAGATTCAAACGTGAGCACACCATAGCGCCCAACACATACAAAAGAGCGCCCTATAAATTAAATACTTATAGTTTTTGAAATATAATACATATGTCACAAAATGTGATATACTATGTGCGAGTGTCATGTGCACAAAAAAATATATTCTCAAGGTCTTCTTCGTACTAGTAAATGTGCTCATTATTTCACAATTATTATCTATGGTGTTTGAGCGAGGTGAAAGAAAAAAGTAAGAAAAAGGAAAGAAGGTAAGAAAAAAAGAGTCAAAACAAAAACAAAAAAACTTTTATTGCTTTTTACTGAATATGAATAGTAAAATAATGCAAAGTAGAGGGAGGTTTCTTGATTCACATAAAAAACAAGGGCTAATTGCACGTTCTAATTTGCCCAACTGTCTATGTATGCTAGATGATCATAGGATGCACTCACAGGATACAGAGAAGCTGATTGGTATTGTTGCCGATCCCTGTCAGTTATAACCTATGTGATTAAATAATCGATTTACAAATAATCAATTGTGTACCACAAGAAAATGAGATTTGAAGTGTACCCTCTTTTTCATCATGGTTGTAGGCCATGTTTCCACACGAGAGCACGGTTTTTTTTCGGGCCGGTTTTTTCAGGACCGCTGAAAACCGTGCCCCGGAAAAATATGGGGAGCACATTTGTGCTCTATGGAGAAAATCTGTGCAGGCTCAGTCCCACCGCAGGTGGTATGTATGTTTTTTGAGTTCGCCCGGCGTGGTTTTGTCGCCTCGGCGAGCGAGGTCCGGCAGCAAGCAAACATTGAACATGCACCATCTCGGCCGTGTTTATTTCGGACTAGGCAAGATGTACTACTCAATGGGAGAGGGGAAGGGCCTGTTATACGCTCATCGCGTAGATGAAGGAATAGAGAGTAGGGGGGAAGATGGGGAAAATGAGAAGGGAGAAAAGCCGCCCCCTCCCCCCCCCCTGCGTGCTCGTGGGGGACTCAGGGTGTAGGCAGAAAACAGGACAAATTCGGCCGGGCAAAACCGGCCCGGTAATTTGTCCTGTTAGCCGTAGACTTTGCATACGCCCAGCCCTAATGCCCAGTTGTTTGCGGAGAAATGACATATATCATCATTATTCGAGTACCCTGTCAGCAATACTGTAGCATAGACCATGCCATGGCAAACATCCCCATAGGTTTTCATGCCATTGGAAAAATGAAAAAAAAAATTTTTTGAGTCAGCACAGGAGAAGTTATAGTATAGGGTCTATTCACATGGGAAAATACGAAAAATAACAAAAAAAAAGAATAAAAAAAAAAAAAAAAAAAAAAAAAAGATGAAAGGTTTGGTCAAAATCGAGTTCCACTCGTTTCTAAAATGTGAGCGAGGTGTAGCCTGAAATATAATGTGATTTTAAAATATAACAAATATAGAATTGTATAAGGATCATCACTATTAAGTATGTATGATTATATTTGGTGGATAATCCATAACCATATTTATATATATCATATAAATAATTGTGGAGATAATATGTCAAGGTATCACAATAATTCATATGACGTGCATACATATAATAAACTCCAATAAATAAAGGAGAATAAAAAATTCTTACAAAACACTAAACATACCAACCTAAATAGAGTTGAAAAATATAGTTGCCATGGGATGAGATCTAATGGTGGGGTACGGGAGGAGGCGACGGGGGGGGGGGAAGATATTACTGAAATGTGAAATAGGTAAAAAGAAGACTTACTTTTCATATAAACAGAAGCTGTATTTGCAGGTTATGTTGATTTGCCCAACTGTCGTTATTAGCAGAGCCCAAAGCGGTCTATTATGCAATTATGATTAACTAGGGCCTCACAGATACAGAAGCTGATTGGTATTGTTGCCGATCACTGTTCAAGTTATCCTAAAGTGGTAAATAATAGATTTATTTTAAAATCATCAACTTATTGTACACAAGACAATTTGAGGTATCTTTTAGCAGACTCATCCAGAGTGTAATGCCATATGTTTGCGGACAATGACATCTACATGCATTTATTAAGTACCACGCCAAGCCGTCTTACATAGAACACATAAATAGCACATCCCATCTCTTTCATTCGCCTATGAATGAGGTACGCACAGAAGAAATTATGAGTATAGAGCTAATTCACAGGCGCAAAAAAAAAAAAAAAAGGTGAAAGGACAAGACGTCATTTCCGAAATGTTGAGAGGGTGTAGCTCTGAAATATAAGGTGAGTGTTGACCTTTTTGTAACTATGAAGTATAGAAAATCTAAAATCATATTAAGATCATACTAATAATATGTATGATTAATGTGAAATTCCATGACTATATTAATATTATATTCAATAGATAGAATTGGTGGAATAAATAAGTGATCACTTATTTATAAATGCTCTAGTATGACATAATGAAAACCAATGTAATAGAAAATACTTACGTAGAAACACCAAAGCGCATGCCCAAAACCAAAGTAAAGTGAGAAAAAAAATATGGTGGTGGAGGAGGGGGAAATAAAAAAAAAAATAAAAAAAAATTTTCTTTTCCTATTTTTTCCCCTTCTGCCTCTCGTGCCCTTTCTCCCTCCTTACATATAAAAATTATAACAATACACCACTAAGTATATATAGGCCAGAAAAATTATTTTAAAATAAGAAACAGAATTATATTATTAAAAACGCGTTATATAAATAATATATACTACAGCAAGATAATAAACAGGTCTGGACTTCAAAAATGTGCTACAAACCAAAATGAGGAGAAAGAGAGATAAAATAGAAAATCTTTTTCAGTTAAGTCCATATAGGGGTGAGTATGTTCGTAATTGAAAATCCATTTGCATTCCACCTGTTCCAATCCGCTTTGGTTTTTTGGGGGGGTGAGATAAATCACTCTCCTCTTACACCCAAAGAGACTATTTTCAAGTAGTTGCCAGGCGAAAACGTAATTTAGGCAGGTGTTCCTTTGTCAGAAATCGATGTTTTCTCAAGAAGTGTTTGCCACCCTGTTTTCAGTGCGATATCAGTTCACCAATTGATGATTTTTGATAGTTAGTCAGTTTAGATGCAGAAAAGTATTCAATATGTTCTCTCAGATGCTCCTGAACTCTACATGCAATTCACGAGTTTGTCATTCCTATATAGATTTAAATTTATCATAGGACGCATATAAGATAATATGACAACTCCTGAGGATCTGCTCAATTCAGAAATCAATTTATGTATTGGACCAATAGTTAAAACTCCTCTTCTGTCCATCAGAAGATACAAAATGTTGGTATGTACTGAAACTGTAGCACAAACTGAACAGGCTCCACATGGAAAGAACCCATTTAGCGGCCACATGAAAATCAAAATAAATTTTGATTTGAGGAGTGTTTACATAATGGAGCTTCGCTACAACAAATCACCCAACGGGTTTACTTCTTCTTGACTAGCTCCACCGGTAGGTTTTTTTTTTTAGGCAAGAGAATTTACTCAAATCAGGGATTAAGGCCTGTCATTAACACAGGTCCGAAATATTTTTCGAATATGACTCTAAGTACTTTTCCATTGTGTATTGTGATTGGTCACAAACAGTAATTTCACCAGAAGTTCATCACTGTTGAGCAAGGAGGGTCATACTAATTTAGATCTCTCACAATTCAAAGCTGCTCTTGTATTTCGGCATATGCGCTAATATGAGCCTCCTTAGGTAATATCCTCTCTGTCTGAAACTGATTTAGCCCTTAAAGGCACCTTGCCTCATTCCTCCAAAGCTGACATGTTATCACAAAATTCTCCTTGGCCCCTAGGAGATGACAATAGGAAATCGAATGAGACAGTGGTTGAGACAGTACTGCTAGTGGTCTTCGCCAAGTGTATTTATAGTTTTGGTTGGATAAGAAGACCGCTAATGTAACAATGAAATTTACAGCTGTCTGAGTTTTATAAATACTTTGGTAGTAATATGTTCCAGTATCCAAGTAATTGTATACTACGATCCAAGAAATCCAACTGAAACAACGGCTCGTCCGACTGATGACATATGTAAGTCGGATTATTAAGATTCATTAGAAAGACTCTGTCCAAAGAATAATACTCCAAAATCTGTCTCCGCGGGACCCCTGTGCCAAATAAATATCATTCAAGAAACCGGCGATCCACGAGTAATATCTGTCCACAGAACACCTCCTCGCGATCTACCAAATAACAATTCCGCTTCCCCATAGGCCAAAGAAAGTAAATTTGCATAAAGGAGGGTGGCACAGGTGGCCCCATTGCTGACTGTTCCTCGTGTCTGTATGTGTTAAATAAAATTTGCACTTAAACGGCGTCGCTAAAAATTGTCAGATGTAACACAAATTCCAAAGAATTCAAAAGAGAAGATCTCACTCAATCTCAGTCCAAATATCTCATTTTCCCCATCTAAAAAAGAATTTTGAGCCTGCAAAAACCTATGGATGATTGTTGTATGCATGTATTATTAAAGAGTTCACATACACATGAAATTGAACATAATCATCTTACCAAGATGATGCGTCATAATTGTCACGTTTTTCAAAACTCTCAGTCGAATCCTTATTGATAGCGGACGAAGGGCAGTTTCACACAAGGACGGAGATAATAATCCAAAAAACGACAAAGGTGTTCACATAACGCTACCACATCCTGATACAATTTGGTATGCCATGAGGTTATAGCTAAGTTTTTTATGGACTCTTGGAGATTAGTAAATATAATGTTGGCACAGTAGGGATTAGGTGTACCAAATAGCCATCTAAAGTGCGTTATGAGGATAATACACCAACTTTTGACATAGTGATTCAATATGTGGTTATCCAATTCTTTTTTGAATGTATATAGGGTTACAAGATCCAATTTTCATATAACAACCTACATCCTTCAGTTGTCTATTAGCCTCCGCTTTCAATACATGGGCACCGGCTCCACAAAACTAACATTGCCGCCTAGTTAGCATCGGCGCCCGTTTTGTGTTATTTTAATTGATCCACTTTCATTTGGACTTCGAATTCAGGCAAGAAGCAATTCACTTTGTCATAGTGTTTGGTCACTGTCATGTTGTCATTTAAACTCCGTAAGGTTTTTGTCTATTAGTGGAGAGGCACATTCTTTAGCTATAGGGTCATAGTGTTGTTCACTCATAGAGTCAGATGTATACGTCCGTAGGTAGTTGGAGGCCCCATCTTTCAGCCCATAGTCATAGTAAGTTGTCACTAGTCAGTGTATACGTCCGTAGGTAGTTGTGACAGGCTCCCATATTCAAGATACTCTAGTCTATAGTACGTTGTCACAGTCAGGGTAATACTCCATAGTTAAATTTGGACGGGCCCTCATCTTCAGGGCATAGTCATAGTTATGTTTGCACCGGTCAGTTGCATAACTCCATAGGGCATTTACGTGTCAAAGTTGGGACGGCGCTCATCTTTCAGCCATTAGTAATAGTGTTGTTCCAACAGGTCATACGTGCATTACTCCAGTAGTAGTGGCGAGGGCACCATCTTCATCCCATAGTCATATGTGTTGTCACCAAGTCAGTTTGTGCTTACTCTGTAGGTAGTGGGAGCTGGCCACTCATCTCTCAGCACATAGTCATGTCGTTCTGTGATCGCACAAGCCAGTGTGCATGACTCTGTAGAAGTATTGTGGGGAGGCCCCATCTTCAGCAGTAGGTCTTAGTGTTGTCACAGTCCGTGTATACTACGTAGGGTAGAGGGAACCGGTGGGAGGCCCTTCTTCAGCTCATACATCATGTATTGTCAAAAGTCCGGAGTGATATATAACAGCAATGATGGCGCAACCGCCGCATCATCGGCCCATTATATCTTGTACCACAGAGTTGGGTTGAGGTGAATTAAAAATTTAAAATCCATTCTTTTAATTATCTTCTGCTGCTATAAGATTTCTGGTATATTGGAAAGGTAATAGCTTCAAAAATTAACACATATATAGCACCATGGTTATCCACTGTAACCGACCAGCTCGTAATGTTCGGACAGTTTTTCACTTAATCGGTGGTCTACTTGTGTTAAGATTAGTGAGGTGGTTGCTATTAGATTAGTCTGTATTCAAGAACGATGGAAATCCCATGACATAAACGGGAGGGAGAGGAGGAAACAAACACACCCTCACCTGACATTAATGTCTCTCGTGAAAAAAAAAAAAAAAAACAGAAACAAACACACAAATTAAAAGAAGAAGAAACATTGTGTATAGTTAGTAGCAACACTAACCCTATGGAAAATAAAAACAAAAAAACAGGTACTAGATTTAACACATATATGATGGAGGCTGCCAAACAAGTCGGTTAATAGTGATTATCGTATATATCCTGCATAATATTTAAGCTGCGGTGAAGTTCTGGTTTGGCTAACCTTAAAAATCCACATGATTCTCTGGCCAGGATTGGGTATTCTAGTTTACGATTGATGGATAAGTCTCACCTCTCGAGTTTGTTATTATTTTTTGACCACTTTCACAGCAACAAAACCTAAATGATGTGCAGATTACCACCATGTATCTCTTGAAAAGTGTTTTGACACACTTGAACATTTAAAAGATCGCTCCTTAAAGCATCTGAGAGGTAGTCTCCTGATCACTAACTTTACAAGGTGTCCTTGTGTTTTACACTCCACTGTACTGCGTCTGCTCAAGTATTGCAAATTCACACATTAGAAGCGATAGAGATATTTAAATCACGATTGCTGATTTAGCAATTAAGTAATTGTTTAATGTCATATAAACTTTAGTGTGCAATGATTCAAAAGTTTTGGTTTTTAGACATACTTGCTAGGTCGTCACATTGGGTATGAACCACTCAGCAAAAAAAACCATTAGAACTCGAGCCCAATTTTTTGTAATGAAGTAGTGGAATAAGAAAGGTGACTTGGGCAGGATAACAGATGAACCTAGTGTAGGTGCTCTTTATTGATAGACGAATCGCTGTTGATTGCACTGAAGGTGGTTTCTGCAGTTCAGGATTAGGAGTACAGCAAAGAGGTGATTTTTAATATTTTGACAATGTTTTAAATTGTGTACGAAAGTTGTAGGAAAAAGAAGCTGATAGTATTACTAAGCAATTAGTTTTGAGTGAACATCTTGTAAACAAGTTTTCTAGATCTGTACTGTTTATTTCTATTTTGTGCGCTTCTAATCTGTATCTAGTAGGTAGTACATACGCTCCTTAACTCTAGTGCGAAGTTTCATGTTCATGCTCTAAATTTGATATTGTGATGTCATTGGTAGACAACCATCTCCCTCAATGCAGACAAATCCCGTATGGTATATAGTCCACGACGTGTCGTGGATAGACCGAGTCTGCTGGCCGCACAAAGAGTTGCCGGGCGTTAGATTTTATGAAAGGTGAAAACTTTGACCAGTTCTTCTGGTGCCCTATCAACGTTACATCAAAGGAAATGCATGATATTAGTGTGACTTCTGGAAGGTGAACTTCAGGTGTGCATAGAATTGCTGGTTTATGTAATCTACAAATTGTGGTGCCTGTTGTTGGCGTCCCCCACCACACCATCAAGAGGTCATCCAATGTACCTCCCGTACCACGAATGATGTAAAGGGTGGGAGAAGGGACTAGAATCTGAAAAGATGTATTTCTCCTCCCAGACCGACATTAAAAATGCCGGCCAAGGAGGAGAGGAAAGAAAAGCGGAGCACCCATTGGAGGCGCCGCCTCTTTGCAAGTAGAAAATGCCATCGAACATATGTAGTGTTGTGTGATAGAAAATATTCACCACCTCCACAACATACTCCGGTTTGATTTGAGAGAAGGTCACTGTATTTACCTAGATGATAGTGAGGCATGTGAGAGTAATGTCGGTGCGGTCTATGCAGGGGATACAGTCCCCCAGACATCGCACTAGGACACCCAATGTATAGAGAAACTCCAGGGTAAATTGTTCGTGCTGTTGATTAACATGCTTGGTGTCTCGTGAGGTTAACCCGGTGAGTTAGTTACAAGGGCTGTAGTATCACGATCTACATAAAGCACTGCAACAACTCGTTTAGAGAGCCTATAGCCGCTACTAATAGGGTAGAAGGGAGGATGGAAACAGCCCTTGTGACTTTTGGGGAGAGAATGAAAAAATTTGGGAATAGGTGTTCTCCACAAACAAGTGTTTGCTAGCCGAAGTTCATGTGAGTAAACAGGCGGCGCTTGAGGAAAAAATGCTAAGATAACCCCTTTGCTGAGCAAATCATGAATATGTTTATCATTCATTGGTGGATCTCTATCAAGAATAAGGGTAAGTTTCAGAATCTGTAAGAATAGTACCGTTTGTCCCTATGGTAGTGCTTTAACTCAAACCCTATCACTGAGCCTCTTGTCTGCATGCACGGACAATTACATTCTTGGTTATTTAGTAAGATTTGTGAAATAGCCATTCGCTCTCTCTCGTAATCTCCCCCCCCCACGCCATACCCCCCCCCCCATTAGAGATTTTCTACCCTTCGAAGCTGAGAGTGCAGAGCAGTTAAGTCTCTCTTGGCACTCTCTCTCTGCAAGGTATTCCCAACCCATCGGACCGTGAGTTATTAGGATAGAATCTGTCATTTCTGTATCTAAAAAGTCCATTGGATTATCATTAACATATAATAGTATTCTGACATCAAGGCTCTGATGAGAAGCTACATCGGACAGCTGCAAGCGAAAAGGTAAGAATGGGAAGATAAGTAGGTAGCTTAACTTCTTTATTATCATGAAGCTTAGTGTTACAATTTTCTATGCCAGTGTTCTTGACCTTCCTCTATGTACGAAAAAAGTTGGTTTTTTTAGATGAGTGACCAATCTCGTGTGCAAAGTGCCTAATTTAAATCTATGAGTGTATGTTAATAGATCAAAATTGTAAGATGGTGCAAAGTTCTCGCAGTGCCTCTTGTATACTCGGAGTTTTGGTCCCTCCATGTAGTATTTGTGCAGAAAATTATAACGGGACTTAGGTTCTCGCCTCTCTCGCCGGAGGGTCCCATGGAATCATCTGCAGATTTCTTTTTGATTTGTGCCTCATTCCCCAGCCCACCTCGTGCGTTTTTTTAAGTCTCTTCTGGGTCGTTGGTTGTATGGATTGTGCGAATCCTGAGGTAAAATCCTGCAAGCTCTGGTTCTGGTGTATATCGCATGTGGTCTGACTCTGAATTAGCCGGATCCCACTTCTGAAGAATAATCCGACAACAGCTGAGGAATTGTTCGTGAGAATCACACCTCGAAAACTGACCCGTCTGGATTGCATTCTATCCTGCAGATAATTATAACCTTTGGTATAGATCTGGAGTGTGTTGCTGTTACGATCCCCTTTTTCCAAGTGTAGGACTTCATTTGATTGTATAATACTCGAAGTTCTTTGGAAATTTAGTGTTTCTTTATGAGTGTGTGTGTAATGTTTGTTTCTAATTTTGATTACATGCTTGTCTATGCATTCTGTTAAGCAGTTGTGGGATATTAGATCTTCTTTGTGCAGTTCCACGTCAGCTTTAGGCTGTACCTGGCTTCTTTAATTACTCTGCCCCAAAGACCGGTTTTTCGTGCTGTACAATAAGCTCAAGATGAGTTTTTTATGAGCACTCAGTTAGCAGCGTTATTCCCATTTGCTCTATAAAAGGGGCGTGAGGAAGTGGATGGTGGTGCGGAGAATTTATGCCCGGAGACCGTCTTTGGTCGCAAACATATTTTTATAGTCTAAATGAGGGAATTCAGACGTCTGGTGTGAGAGTTCCCACCATACTTTGATCTCTCTCCTGTTAGATGCTTTATCTCCGGAATTATAAAACAAATCTTATTGGAGGTACATTGATGCAGTGTCCTCTGATCTACAACATAGAGCTTTGGAAATTTTCCCGCGCGCCTTTTTTCCAATCTGTTTGCATAGCCTTCCGTAACAGTAGTATTAAGCATGTTATTGAGGTATCTCATGATATTTAAATATGACAACTCTCAATCATAAAGTGATGTACAATAAATTCGTATAGACAAATAATCAATGGTGTATGAGCACCGGAGTTAAGATCTCATAGCGCAGTTAGGAAGCGAATGTACATAGTACTCAGCTCACCCATCTGTTGTTGAAATCAGGTTCCCCGGTGTAGCACGCAGGGACTCTGATTCCTATTTAGATAAAAATATGATCGGCAAGAAGGTTCCGCAGTAAGAAGAAATACCTCCCACCACCATCTTCTCCGACACTTTTGTAATGAGCAATGGAGATAACGTGCTAACTGATATCTAGTTGCTCTTAAAAGAAAAGAACTCATTGGCTTATTGTACAGCACGGAGAAAAAAAACCTCCTCTTGTCAGGTTACATTAAAGGGAGCAGGAGACAAGCGCTCCTAAAGCTGAGTGGAACTGCACAAGCAACGATGCTAATTATCCCACACTGCTTAACAAAATGCTAAGACAGGCATTACGCAATAATTTAGAAAGCTACATTATTGCCATAAAGAAAACAAAAATTCCCAAGAAGAGGGGACATTCTGGAGAGATTACGAAATCAAATGAAAGTCTACACTTGAAAAGGGATCGATGAACAGCAACAGCCCACGAAGATCTATACTAGAGAGTTATAATTATCGCCAAGGATAGAATGCAATCCACAGGACGGTAGTCACGTTTTTCGTTGTAGAGGTGTCGAGGTGGATTCTCACGGAACGACTTCCTTCAAGCTAGTAGGTCGGACTAATTTCTCATAAGTGGATCGGCCTAATGTGTCAGAGTACAGGGACCACATGCGGATATACACCAGAACCCAGGCTGCAGGATTTACCTCAGGATTCGTATCAATCTTACAAACTCAACCGAAACACAGGAAAGAGCTTCAGAGAGAAAATGCACTGAGCGCGGGGGGAGAGAGGCACATATCAAAGACAATCTGCAAGATGATCTCCGATGGACCTCCGGTCGAGAGCGGTACGAGAGAAACACTAAGTCCGTCATTTATTTGTCTGCACAAATACTAACATGAGGACCAAACTCGAGTAATTATCAGAGGACTGAACTTTGCACCAATCTTACCTAATTTTGAGTTCTATATAATACACTCATAGATGTAAATAGTTTTGCAGACGATTGGTAGTCACTCTAAAAAAACATATTTATTTTGTTATAGGAAGTCAAGAACCTGGCATTAGAAATAGTGTAACATAAGTCATGAGTATAATAAGAATTTCGTTAACACGTGTTATCTCTCCATTCTACCTTTTGCTAGAGCTGTCGATATAGCTTCTCTCAGAGCCTTGCATGGTCAGATGAAGTCTTATATTAGATTTAATGATAATCCAATGGATTTTAGATACTAGAAAATGACAGATTCTATCCCGTAGATTAACTCACGCGAGGGTCAGCCGAAGGGTTGTTTGCCTATACGCGATGAGTTGGATACCTTTCAGTGAGAGAGTGTGAGAGAGACTTAACTGCCTCTTGCACTCTAGCTTTTGACAGGCGTATTAAGAGATAAAATTATCGCTGTAATATTACTTCTAGAGTAAGCGCGAATGGCTATTCACACAAATTAAACAATAACCAAGACATTAATTGTCCAGTGCTGCCAGACAGGGAATGCTCAGATGGATAGGGTTTGAGTGTAAAGCACTTTACCATAAGGTCTGTGAGAACATTACTATGCTCTTGGATTTCTGAAACTTACCTTATTCTGAATAGAGTATCCCACCCAATGAATATAAAAAACTACTCATGATTTGCTCAGCAAAGGTGTGAGGTTTAGTCTTTAGGCATTTTTTCTCATAGCCTCGGCTGCGCTGAACGACTTGTGTGTGATTGAGGAACCCTACTTGGTATCAATTTGTTCATTCTCTCCCAAAAGTTCACAAGGGGGTTTTCCCCCCTTCCTTAATCCTTCTCTATAGAGGATAGCTGGCACAGTTAGGCATAAGGCTCTCTGATCATATCAAGATAACGAGGTTGCTAGTGAGGTTTATGGGTTGTAGATCGTACTATATTCTACGCCCTTGGTTAACTAACTCACCGGGGTGTACCTCCGAGACACCAAGCATTTAATCAACAGCATCGAACAATTACCTGGGATTGGTGTTCTACATTAACATTGGGTTGTAGTTCGAATGTGGTGTGGACTGTATCCTGCATGGTCGCCTGCATGACATTACTCTCCACATTGCCTCACTTATCATCTAGGTAAAATACAGTGACACTTTCTCAAATCAAACGGGTGAGTATAAAAGATTGTGGGAGGATGGGATTTGAATATTTGCATACACACAACTACTTTATGTTCGATGCGCGACCGGTTTGTTTTCTACCTTGCAAAGAGGCGGCGGCCTCCATGGGGTTCTTCCAGTGCTCGGCTTTCTTTTCTCTCCTTGGCCGGGCATTTTATATGTCGGTCGTGGGAGTGAGCGTGATCACATCTTTGTTCAGAATTCTAGTCCCTTCTCCCATCATCTGGTACGGGAGGTACATTTGAGGACATCTGATGGTGTGGTGGGAAGGGTAGGGGGGGGCGGCACACTATGGGCCACCAATTGTAGATTACATAAACTGGCAATTCTATGTAACCTTGAATGTTCACCTTCCAGAGTCACACTAATAGTCTTGAGCATTTCCTTGATGTAACAGTTGATGGAGGCAACCAGAAAGAACTGGTCAAAGTTTCACCTTCAGAAATCTACTGCCCATCAACTCTTGTTTGCGCGTCAGATCGTGTCATCACGACACGTCCGTGGGACAATATACCATACGGGGGAATTTGTTCCGCAATGATGGAGATGTGATGTCCTCAATGACTCACAATATTAATAGCAGAACATGAAACTTGCAACTTAGGTTAAGGATGCGTGATGTATTGTTACCTACCTACTACAATTAGAATTGGGCACAAAATAGGAATTTAAACGTTATTATTTACAGATTTTAGAACTTTTTGTTACAAAGATGTTCCAAAATCTGATTGACCATCATAATATTATCACTTTTTCAACAACTTAACACGTAACACAATTTAAAAAAATTGTCAAAAATTATTAAAAAATCACTTCCTTTGTTCTGTACTCTAATGCATCTCTCTCTTTTCCTCTCTCCGTCCATCCCACCTCGCCCGTTTTATCGTTTCCATTTTTTAGTTGTTGTTGAGCAGAGATAGATTAGGTACTCAGCAAAGGAAGAGTGTATTTAATAATATTTGCATATATTTTTTAGATTTTGTGTACATGTAAGTTGTTGTAAAAGTGCATTTATACTTGATGCAATTATGTTTGGAACATCTTGTAACACAATAGTTTTCAATGATCTGTACGTTAATTCTATTTTGTGCCCTTCTAATTGTAGTAGGTAGGTACATACGCTCCTTTTAACACTAGTGCAAGTTCATGTTCTGCTATTTAATTATTGTGACGTGCATGGTACAACATCTCCTCAGTGCGGGACAAATTCCCGTATGGTATTTTGTCCTGTACGGACGTGTCGTGCGATGATCACGAGTCTGCGCGCAACAAAGAGTTGAGCCAGTAGATTTCTGAAGGTTGAAACTTTTGCCAGTTCTTCTGGTTGCCTATCAAACGTTACATCAAGGAAAAGGCTATGATATAGTGTGGACTCTGGAGGTGAACTCAGGTCATAGAATTGCCTGTTATCGTATCTACAACTTGGGGGTGGCCTGTTGTGCCGCTCGCCCCCCCCCCCCACACTACCATCTAAGAGTCAGCTAATGTATCCATCCCGTACAGATGATGGGTGAGGAGAAGGGACTAGAATCTGAAAACTTGATGTATCTCTCCTCCCAGAACGACATTAAAATGCCGGCCAAGGAGGAGAGAAAAGCCGAGTAGGCACCCTTGGAGGCGCCGACCGCTTTGCAAGTAGAAAACGCCATCGAACATTAAAGTAGTTGTAGTGATAGCAAATATTCAACCACCTCACACACATACTCCCGTATGATTTGAGAAAGGATCACTGTATTATTACCTTAGGGGGATGATAAGTGAGGCATGTGAAGAGTACATGTTCATGCGGCATGCAGGGATACAGTCTCCACCAGCATCGCACGACAACCCATGTAATGATGGAACTCCAGGGGTAAGATTGTATCGATGCATAGTTGATTATATGCTTGGTGATCTCGGAGGGTAACCCGGTGAGATTGAGTACCATGGCTGTGAGATAGTACGATCTACCCATAACACCCGAGCAACGCGTTTAGAGAGCCTATGCACCGTACTATAGGAAGGAAGGGACGAGGGGGGAAAACCCTTGTGCAACTTTTGGGGACGAATGAAAATGGAGACCAGTTGTTAAGGGGAGTTCTCCACCAAACAAGTGTTCAGCGAGGCTTGAGAGAAAAAATGCCTAAGAAAAACCTTTGCTGAGCCAAATCTATGAAGTATGTTTTTTATATCATTGGTGGAGATCTGTATACATAGAATAAGGTAAGTTTCAGAATACCTGTAGTCATAGTATGTTCTCCCTATTGGTAAGTGATGCTTTTAACTCAAACCACACTGAGCCTTCCCTTGGAGGTTATTTTTCTTTGGGGGACAGCACGGACAATTAAAGTTCTTGGTTATTTTTATGTGAAATAGCCCCATTCTCGCTCTCTAAGAAGGTAATATACAGAATTGTTTTCTACCGCTTCGAAAGCGAGATATGCAGAGCAGTTAAGTACTGTAATCCTCTCCACTCCTCCATGAAGTATCCAACCCATCGGGCCGTGAGTTTGTATAGGATAGAATCTGTCATTTCTGTATCGAACAATCCATGGATTATCATTAACTATTATAGATTCTGACATCAGCTCTGATGAGAGCAGTATATTGGACAGCTCAGCAAAAGTACGAATGGGAGAGGATAAGGTAGTGTTAACTTCTTTATTATTCATGACTTATGTTACTATTTCTATGCAAGTAGTCTTGACTGTGTCGCTATAACATAAATAATGTTTTTTTAGAGTGACCAATCGATGCAAAGTTCTTACTTTACATCTATGATCGTGTATTATATAGATAATTGTAGATGGTGCAAGAATGTTCAGTCCTCTTGATAATACTCGAGTTTGGTCCTCTGTTAGTATTTGCGCAGACAAATTAATGACGGGACTTAGGTTCTCCGCTCTCGCCGGAGGGTCCATGGAATCATCTGCAGATTTCTTTAATTTGTGCCTCTTCCCCGCCCGCCTCGTGCGTTTTTTGGAGCTCTTCTGGGTTGTTGGTTGTAAGGATTGAACGAATCCTGAGGTAAATCCTGCAGCCTGGGTTCGGGTGTATATCGCATGTGGTCTGACTCTGAATTAGCCGAATCCACTTCTGAAGAATTGTCCGACACAGCTGAGGAGTCGTTCCGTGAGGAATCCACCTCCGAAAAACTGACCCGTCTGGATTGCATTCTATCCTTGCGATAATTGTAACCTCTTAGTATAGATCTCGGGGTGTTGCTGTTACGATCTCTTTTCCAAGTGTAGACTTCATTTGATTCGTAATCCCGAATGTCTCTTTGGAATTTTTGTTTCTTTATGGCAATGATGTCGTTTTCTAATTTTGTAATGTTGTCTTGCATTTTGTTAAGCAGTGTGGGATAATTAACATCTTCTTTATGCAGTTCCACTTCAGCTTTAGCGGCTTGTACCTGCTCTTTAATTACCTGCAAAGAGGTTTTTTCGTGCTGTACAATTAGCTCAATGAGTTTTTTGGAGCACTCAGTTAGCACATTATTCCATTGCTCTACAAAAGTTTCGGAGAAGATGGTGGTGGAGATTTTCTTTATGCGGAGACCTCTTGGGATCATATTTTTATCTAAATAGGAATTCAGAGTGGTGAGGTCCCACCATACTTTGATCTCTTTCCGTGAGATTCTCTCCAATTTATAAAACAAATCTTTGAGGTTATGAGAGTCCTCTAAATCTCCAACACTAGAGCTTTGGAAAATTTCTGCGGCTTTTTTCAATCTGTTTGCCTAGCCTTCCGTAACAGTAATATTAGCGTTATTAGTATCCTCCATGATTTTAAATATGACACTCAATCATAAAGTCTCAATAAATTCGTATAGACAAATAACAATGGGGAGCACGAGTTAAAGACTCTAGGCAGTAGAAGCAATGTACATAGTACTCAGCTCACCCATCTGTTGTTGAAATCCAGGTCCCGGGAGCACGGCAGGGGACTCTGAATTCCTATTTAGATAAAAATATGATCGCAAGAGGTCTCCGCATAAAGAAAATCTCCACCACCATCTTCTCCGACACTTTTGTAGAGCAATGGAATAACGTGCTAACTGAGTGCTCTAAAAAACTCATTGAGCTTATTGTACAGCACGAAAAAACCTCTTTGCAGGTAATTAAAGAGCAGGTACAAGCCGCTAAAGCTGAAGTGAAACTGCACAAAGAAGATGCAATTATCCCACACTGCTTAACAAAATGCAAGACAACATTACAAAATTAGAAAACTACATTATTGCCATAAAGAAACAAAAATTCCAAAGAGACATTCGAGATTACGAATCAAATGAAGTCTACACTTTGAAAAGGGATCGTAACAGCAACACCCCGAGATCTATACTAAGAGGTTACAATTATCGCAAGGATAGAATGCAATCCAGACGGGTCAGTTTTTCGGAGGTGGATTCCTCACGGAACGACTCCTCAGTTGTGTCGGACAATTCTTCAGAAGTGGATTCGGCTAATTCAGAGTCAGACCACATGCGATATACACCCGAACCCAGGCTGCAGGATTTACCTCAGGATTCGTTCAATCCTTACAACCAATGACCCAGAAGAGCTCCAAAAAACGCACGAGGCGGGCGGGGAAGAGGCACAAATTAAAGAAATCTGCAGATGATTCCATGGACCCTCCGGCGAGAGCGGAGAACCTAAGTCCCGTCATTAATTTGTCTGCGCAAATACTAACAGAGGACCAAACTCGAGTATTATCAAGAGGACTGAACTTTGCACCATCTTGCAACTTTGATTTATATAATACACTCATAGATGTGAATAGATTTGCACGATTGGTCACTCTAAAAAAACATTTTTCTGTTATAGGAAGTCAAGAACCTGGCATAGAAATAGGTAACACAAGTCATGATAATAAAGAAGTTAACACTTTATCTCCCATTCTACATTTTGCTGAGCTGTCCAATATAGCTTCTCTCAGAGCCTTGATGTCAGAATCTATAATAGTTAATGATAACCCAATGAATTTTAGACACAGGAATGACAGATTCTATCCTATTAACTCACGGCCGATGGGTTTGGATACCTTTCAGGAGAGAGTGGAGAGAGACTTAACTGCTCTGCACTCTCGCTTGAAGGGTAGAAAACAATTCTGTAATATTACTTCTAGAGAGCGAATGGCTATTTCACAAATTAAAAATAACCAAGAATTAATTGTCCGTGCAGGGAGGCTCAGTGGTGGTTTTAGATAAAGCACTTTACCATAGGGAGAATGTTACTATGCTACAGGATTCTGAAACTTACCTTATTCTTGATAGAGATCCCACCAATGAATATAAAAACATACTTCATGATTTGCTCAGCAAAGGGGTTTCTTTAGGCATTTTTTCTCAGGCCTCGGCTGAACATCTGTTTGTGGAGAACCCTATGGTGCCAATTTTTCATGCTCTCCCGAAAGTTCTCAAGGGGGTTTTTCCCCCTCCCTTCCGACCTATAGTAGCGGGCATAGGCTCTCTAAACGAGTTGTTGGGTTTATGGGTAGACCGTATTCTACAGCCCTTGGTAACCAACTTACCGGGTTATCTCCGAGACACCAAGCATTTAATCAACAGCATCGAACAATTACCCTGGAGTTCTCAATACATTGGGTTGTCGTGCGATGTGGTGGGACTGTATCCCTGCATGCCGCACGACATTACTCTCACATGCCTTACTTATCATCTAGGTAAATACAGTGACCTTTCTCAAATCAAACGGGAGTATGTTGTGGAGGTGGTTGAATATTTGCTATCACACAACTACTTTATGTTCGATGGCGTTTTCTACTTGCAAAGAGGCGGCGCCTCCATGGGTGCTCGCTTTTCTCCCTCCTTGGCCGGCATTTTTATGTCGATCTGGGAGGAGAAATATATCTTTTCAGATTCTAGTCCCTTCTCCCCCCACATCATCTGGTACGGGAGGTACATTGATGACCTCTTGATGGTGTGGGGGGGGGGACGGCACAACAGGCCACCGAATTTGTAGATTACATAAACAGCAATTCTATGAACCTGAAGTTCACCTTCCAGAGTCACACTAATGTCATGCATTTCCTTGATGTAACGTTGACAGGTCAACCCGAAGAACTGGTTAAAGTTTCACCTTTCAGAAAATCTACTGCCCGCAACTCTTTGTTGCGCGCAGACTCGTGTCATCCACGACACGTCGTGGACAATATACCATACGGGGAATTTGTTCGCATGAGGAGATGTTGTACCAATGACTCACAATATCAAATAGCAGAACATGAAACTTGCACTAGGTTAAAGGAGCGTATGTACCTACCTACTACAATTAGAAGGGCACAAAATAGAATTAAACGTACAGATAGAAAACTTTTGTTACAAGATGTTCCCAAAACTAATTGCATCAGTAATACTATCACTTTTTCTACAACTTACAGTACACAATTTAAAAACATTGTCAAAATCATTAAAAATCACCTTCCCTTGCTGTATTCTAATCCTGAACTGCAGAAACTCCTTCAGTGCAATACACGATTCGTATCAAAAAAGGCACCTACACTAGGGTCATTGTTATCCCCAAGTCCCTTTTCTTATTCCACTTCATTACAAAAAAATTGGCTCAGTTCTATGGTTTTTTTTTGGGCTGTGGTCATACCCAATGTACGGACTGCAAGTATGTTTCTAAAACCAAAACTTTTGAATCATTTGCAACTAAAAAAGTATATGACATTAAACAATTTATTAATTGCAACAGAAAATTTGTGATTTATCTTATCGCTTGCAATACTTGCAGACTGCAGTACGTGGGTTGTACCACAGGACCCTTGAAAGTTAGGATCAGGAGACACCTCTCAGATGCTTTAAGGAGCGATCTTTTTAAATGTTCAAGTGTGTCAAAACACTTTCAAGAGATACATGGTGGTAATCTGCACTCTTTTAGTTTTTTAACTATATCTTTTAGTGTTTAACTATACAATGTTTCTTCTTTTTATGTTTGTGTTTGTTTTCTCAGAGAGGACATTACGTCAGGGAGCGTGTGTTTTTCTCCTCCGTTTATGTCATTTGATTTCCTCTTTTGAATACAACTATAAATAGCAACCACTCACCATCTAACACAAGTGACCACGATTAAGGAAAAACTTCCGAAACGCGTCGGTTACGGTGGTTAACCATGGTGCTATATACGCGTTAATTTTGAAGTATTCCTCCATATACCGATTTTATATCAGAAGATAATAAAGAATTGGAATTTTTATCGCCACATGTCTCAGCGTCTTGGATGAAGCTGTCAATACTTTGTTTCATTGCTGTCTTGCATTGGGTAAGGACTCCGCCCTGCCGTGCTCCTGGGACCTGGATTTCAACAACAGATGGGTTAGCTGAGTACTATGTACATTACAGAGTGTGAGGTGTCACAGAATGAATAGCGATACTTTTTGAAAACACAAAGCTTTATTTGTCACAACCCGTCCAACAATATATTGATCAATATCCGGACATAATAATGGGAGCCCTGGGTTTTCAGACATTCTTACCCCTCGTGACGGAGGCTTTTTTTTGGTTGTCACGTTCGTTTTTTCCCTCCTCACCTTCCCAGAGCCAAAACCTTTTTATTCTTCCATCTACATAGACAAGTGAGGCTTTTATTTTGCGGGACAACATGGACTTTCTAATTATGTCATTCAAATTACCATAGAATATACTCGGAAACCATAAAAATATTCCAAGTGGGGCAAAATGTGGAAAAACAACGTCCTTGCGCCATGTTTGGGAGAGTTTTGTTTTTACAGTGTTCACTTTCCGGTATAAATGATGTGTTCTCGGTATTCTACAGGTTGAATCTGGCAAAACCAAACATGTAGGGTTTCCATTAAGTTTTAATACCATAAAAAAAATCCAAACATTTAAAATTTTTCAAATTTTCACCCTGGTGCCATTTTCTGCGACCAATAACTTTTTTGTACTGACACCTACAGACGTAAGGGAAGGGCACTTTTTATTGGTACCAGTTTAAAATACATGCAACTTTCTTGATCAAATTTATTTCAATTTTTAAGGGACATGAAATGACTCCAAATTACTTCTCCGGTGTCAGCGTGTCAGGGACACACACCAAGACACCGACAAGTGAGGCCCTGATACTGGTCCCAGCCTCTGTCCCTGCCTTTTGTGGAACCCGACTCCTTAATAGGCCGGCCCCAACCAGATGACTAATGACTACACTGAGCCAAGTGAAACACAGACAGAGACAAACAAACACAGAACAAGTAAGCGTAGACGGACAGTCCTAGTCGGTAACGGAATGGGCAGTGCAGTACAAAATCGTGAGACCAAGAGTAACTGGAAAAACAAGCAGAGTCAGAATAGCACAGGAGAGCCAAAGAGAGAAAGGTGAACTATAGGGAAGAAACCAATATAGCAGGCACAGGAAGGAGGAAGCAGTGACTATAAATAGGAAAGGGCAGGAAGAAGAGCAGAAGTGATAGGAAACAGAAACTGTCAATCACCCAGAGAACAGATTAATCCCTAAGAGTGCTGGAGGATTCCTGGCCATGGGCGTTGGCCAGAAAATCAAATTAGGATTCCAGGTCTAAGAACAGAGTTCACACAGGAAGCATAGAAAGAAAGCCAAGCCACAGATATGGTCACAGCGGCCGTCGCTGGCGACCAGGTCCAGATGGCGCGAACGTGACAGTAACACCCCTTCTATTAGGGGCCACCGGACCCTTTTTGGTCCCCCTGGCTTGGAAGGGTTGGTTCGAGAAATTTTTCCCCATTTGGGACGTGCGGCCCCTACCGCCCCACCCACACACCTCCTCCAACCATACCCCTTCCAGTGTAGAGGTAGGGAGAGCGTTCCTGAACTCTGCGGATTCAATAGCGTTCTTTTTCAACTCTATTCCCCCCTTGTATGACCACAGGCAAGGAGGGGGACGCCCCCCACAGCGGGAATATACTTTTTTTTCAGCAGAAATTTATGAAAACGGGATGAATGTGGATGAACTGGGAAAGGGGCGCAATCTGAAAATCCCGGGATTAACAATTTTGTGATAAAAAAAAGGGGACCGAAAAAACAAAAGGCAAGATTTTTGGTCAAGAGCCACCCTTGTCGCTTTGACCCCTATGGTAAATTGGTGAACGTATTTTTTTTTTTTAAATTTCCCAAAAACGAATTTTTTTAAGAAATTGAAATATTACAAAATAGGGGACATAAGTAAAGTAACAATGGCAGATTTCCGCATTAAAACCAGAAACATAAGTGTACATCTTAAAAACCAAACAGTGATCAATTTGTAATAAGCATTAAAACAATTTTACAATAACCTTGTCATAACCACATAATGTGTAAAGGTGTTTTTAACACCAAGTTCTAAAGGGGTACAATGATGAAAAACAGTTTACATAGCAAAACCATTAACAAAGCACGCAGCCCCTACAAACAACAAGAGGGTAAAAAAAGGAAAAAAAAGGGGGGGAAAAGGGGGGAGGCACAGGGCTTTTTCCCGGCCGCCCGGTCCAGACAGTAGGGCAAGCCCCGATGTTTTCCCCCCCCTCGGGGGCCCCCTAAAAAAATTGGGGGACACCCCCCAGCTAAGACCCCCCCAAAAATCAATCCAAAAAAGAGTGCCGCCTTAAAAGCTAAGATGGAGAATATAACTGGGGGGGGTTCTTAAACTGGTCCAGTGGAACCAGGTGCAGGGTGCCTAAGCATTGCTCACTTATGCAAATCGCCCCCCTCCTTTCCTTTGCATGGAATCAATCTTGAAATACCACCCCCTCAAATCGGGGGGGCTGGGTTTTTTTCCCATTTTTTCCGGGGAAATGAAGATTTAGCACCTTAATAAGTAACAAGGAGGGATTTCTTGAATCTATTTGTGAGCATTTCAAACATTAAAGACCCCAATTCTTGGGGTATCAGGGCTGTCACCCTGTAATTCCTTTGTCACTATATACGCAGACCAGAATCCCCAAAGCCCGGGGACAGCCCCCCCAAAAAAGGGTGCCGCATGGGGGGCCCTCTCCCCCCCCCCACATTCCAACCCCGGGTTGTACTACCGGGGGAAACCATTTTTTGGAAAAAAAAAGCAGGCCCCCCTGTACCACCTGGGGAGTATTTTTTAACATGTTTTTTTGATACTTAGGGGCTATCATGCCCCTTTTGGGGCAACTGAAAGATCCCAGCCATTGGGGATAAGAAGGAGGTCCAACTCACCTTTTCCCGGGATACAAGAAACGGGCGCTGGGGGAAAGGGCGGAGGGTAGCAACCTTTTACAAGCGGAAAGGGGCATGGCCCCCGGGCCCCGAAAAAGGTAAATAAAACCTCTCAAAATTTCTGTCGGCGGCCCGGAATCCCCTTTTTAATTTCATTTTATCAAGAAATGAGAAAAATTGGGAATATTGGAAAAAAAAAACTCCTGAGGGTGTCCCCTCCCCACCCAAAAAGCTTGGCAAAGGTTTTTTTTAAACTGCCCCCGCAACAATGTAGAAGCCAAGGGGGGGACTTTTTCCCCTGCCCTGGAAAAAACGACCCCTTTACGCCCCGGAGGGAAAAACCTGGTGATAGGAACTTTGGGACACAAGGGGCCTTCACATCCAATTTTATTAAAGGGGGCGCCCATTCCCATAGATAAATAAGAACTGGTTTTTGTGAAAGTTGATTTTTTTTAATAATGTAAAGGTAATCCCATTGGTTTTTTTTATATTGTTGATAACACCCCCCCTTTTGTTTTTACCAAAAAATTTTTACTAAATTAAAGCCCACATGTGGGCATGGGAATTATTTCTGAATCACATGGATAGGAAAAGATCAGAAATTTTTTCCCATAAAGTATACATGTCCATTTAAAAAAAAATGAGGGCTCGTCGGGGGGTGAAAAAAATGGCGCCCGGGGGTGATTTTAGGTTTTTTTTAAAAAGATTCCCGGGCCCCGAAAAAAACCTTTTCTGCTAAAAAATTCACAATTGCCCCGGGCCCCGATAAAAGGGAGGGACGAAAGGGAAAAAAACACGGAAAAAATTTACTAACGTTCCCAGCCCCCTGGCGCTCTTACCCCTTAATAAAAAAAACCAAAAGACAAAAAAATTTTTGGTCATCCACAAAACCCCATTAAAAACAGACCCTGGTATATAATATAGAGCAATGCAAGAGGCTCTAAAAGGTAAATTTATTAAGAACTAAGTTTTAAAGTCTATAGAGCTTAAAAAAAAAATTGGGGTTTTAAAAGGGGGGACAAAGGGAGAAAAAGTAATAGGGAGGGGCAAGAGCAATATTCCCCCCAAACATAAAAGGAAAAAAAAGTCCCCAAAAAAAAATTTTTTCCCTTAAAACCCCTTGAGGACCCAAACGTGGCATAAATAGTTAAAAGGGGAATGTTTAGGAAAAGCCTGCCCCCACTCAAAGTCGCGGCCTGGCTTGGGGTTTTCACTCCCCCCCTAAGGTACACAGATCCCGGATAAAGGTTTTTTTTTTACAGTTTTTTACCCCCCCCTCCCCCCCCGGGATGGACCACCCCGGGGGTGGGGAGGGGATAACCCCTTTTTTCCCACAACCCCCGAACAGGGTGAGAGAGATCTGTTTTTTTCCCCCCCCCAATGGTGAAACAAACTCTGCCAGCCCTTAAAATGCCCCCCCCTTTTTTTTTTTTCCCCGTTGTTATTTTAAAACCAGTCGTTTATTTCTTACTAAAAAGGCCTGGAACCAGTCCGGAAAACGTATTTTAAAGAAAAAGAGAATAAGGGCACGTGAGATTTTGTGATCAAGACAATAGACCCCCCCTCAGGATTAAAAATTTATAGATTTTTTTTCGCCTTTTGGGGGGACAAGACCAAACAATTATACATGGGGACAATACTTACAGAATTGGTCAGAGGGGCAAAAACTATATGGTTACAAAAGGGCAGCGAGGTGTCACTTTCCTTAGGTTTTTTGCCTTGTGCTGCCCCACAAAAAAGGGGGGTTTGGGCCCGCCCATTTTCGGATGCTCCCGTATGCTCGCAAAAAACCCCTTTTTCCCCAATGGAAAAAGACAATGGGCCCACAGGGCTTTTTGGCTTTAAAAAAAAATACTGGGGGGCATCCCCCCTCGCACCCCCTTCTTTTCCTGGGTTCGCCCCCTCTCACACCTCGGGCCGTCTACACTGGGGATGTAGTTTTTGGCTTTGCACACAAAAGGTCATATCTTGGCGGGCATTGGGAAAAAACTGAGCCATGGGGACCATCAGAAAAACCCAATGGCCCAAACTTTGCTACTTCGCTTTATTCCTTTTCCAAGTATAGAAAACTCCCTTCCATGTGCCCTACAAAAACACGGGGGTACGCTATATGGGGAAATTTTTATTTTTAAAAAAAAAGAAACTGGGGGGGGGCCTTGATCCCACGTTCCCCCCTTTAACCTTATGAAAAACTC
>JAODAL010052591.1:0-25867 GCA_025379985.1 Phyllomedusa bahiana
TTCCAAAACCCAGACCCTCCCAAGGCTTTGACTTTTCATTATACTGGAGGAAACTGCAGATGACACTGTTTCCTGAGACTTCTGCAGACTCGATCTGAAAAGAGCAAGAAACAAAGTCAATAAATACATTAATGATAGTTGAGCCTAAAGCTTTTCTTCACCAAATTAGATGGGGACGATTCAGTGAGATTTTATTAAGTGCCTCGTCGCTAGACTGTATAGTAAGCACCGAGGCTGGCCTAAGCAGGCATGGCAAGCATGGAGAAGTTCTCGAGGACTTTGCTGCTCCATAGATTCATCTTCTAGAAAAGTTCTCCGTTGAAGGGGTTATTCAGCCTCACAAAATTAATGGCCTATCCAGGCTTGGACTGGCCCACAGGGGAATAGCGGAAACTCCTTGTGGGCCCCGGAGCTTGGCAGTCCTGGAGTGGTCTTTTAATTGCATATACATCCTCAGAAGAGGCAAAAAACAGAGAAAGAGAGGCAAAAAGCTAGAGGAAGAGCATTGGAGGCATGAACAGTCATTTACAATAGTGGTAGGATGGGCCACTAAAATAAACTCCACTGGTGGGACTCGAAACAGCTCAACTGGTGGACCCCTAGAGTCAACTCTACCTGTGGGCCCTCGGCACCCCAGTCCGACACTGGGCCTATCAATTTACTGGATCAACACTGTACTGAATAAGGTCGGACTGAGCAGGCATAACATACTCTGAATTGGGTATATTCAATTCCTTAAAGGGGTTGTCTCGCTACAATGATTGGGTTTTAATTAAAACATCTTTAAAAAACAAGCAGCTTTGCAATATATGTCCTACTGATTTTGAGTTATCCCTGGTAGTAGGAGTGCATCAGCTCCTCAAATCACTATAGCCGCCGACCTGCTGATTTTTATCTCACTGGCTGTTAGTGCTGGTGACTGATCAGCTTCTCAATACAGGTCAGAACACAGAGCCCCTCCCGCACAGTATGAGGCCACTTGTGATGCTTCTGTAGGGGAGGGGAAGGGCTCTGGCTTCTGTGTAGCTGTGCTGCCTGGATTAACCCTGTGTGTGCCTTCTCCCTCCTGCTCTCTACACAGATTGAGGAGAGCAGAAGTGAGGCTGATCTGTGGTCAGTGCTATGTGACAGCAGTGAAGTGTGTTACTATAATCATGATGTGTCTGTGGAGCTGTGACTATACTAATAGAACAGATCAGGGGGTCATGTGAACGGTTCATATCCCTCCCTGCTCTGCTGTATTAGTGACACATGGTGATTATAATAACACACTTCACAGCTGCCCTGTGTTTTGTTTGATGGGGGACAGCGTTGTGTTTTTTGTTGCTTGAGATGTCCGTGGAGATTTGTATGCAAAGCAGGGGGTAAAGGAACACTTACATCCCCCCTGCTCTGCTATTAGCATACACAGCTTCACAGACCTCTGGCTCCATAGCCACTCATAGCTCAGCCCTCTCCCTACTGTCTTCTGACAGTAGGGAGCAGCAGACCTAGTCAGGCATACACAGGGTTAACTCTGGCTGCAAACCCCATTGCACTCCCCTGCTGTATAGAAGTTACTGCAGTCTGAGGAGGAGAGCTGTCTGTGTGCTGAGGGGAGGGGGGGAAGGAGGAGGAGGAGAAGAGGCAGACAAGAAGCACGCCCCTGAATTCAAAAATCCTATGCTGCCAGACACACTGAGGTAGGCTGAAAGCCTGTAGTGAGACAACTCCTTTAAGGACTATGCTGTTCCATAAGTCAATCATCTTGAAAAGTTCTCCATTAATGTGGTTATCCAGCCTTACAAAATTGATAGCCCATCCCCAGGAGCCAGACCTCCCCGCCTCCCAAATCTAATATTGATGGAATATCCTTGGGGTAGGTCTTCAGTTTTTTTATTGCTAAATTATTATTTTATTCGGTGCGTACTGTTAACGTCTATAAAGAATTGACATGTCAATTCTTTGAGGCATTCTACACGCCGACAATACAAAAGTATGGGAGGCAGAAATGCTCCATGGACTGTTGCCATTGTTTCCTTAAGATTCCATGTTTGTTTTTGCCGCTGACCGAAACCTACCACGTAAACTCACCCTTAGGGCATGTTCATGCACTGCAATTGCGGGCCGTACTTCTGGGCGTCAATGCACTGCAATTTGTACGAAGTACGGCACGCAATTACGGTAAAATCATAGCGTTCATTGAATGCTATGATTTTACAGCGTGTCCCCCGACACGTACTGAGCGCCTGGAGAAAGAAGTGACATGAAAACAAAAATGAATGGGGGCTGGCACATAGCGCTTTAGAAGTACACACTGGCCAGTGCATACTTCTAAGACACCCGGCATATAGCGACATCCACAGTATACACCGCTATATGCCTTCAATAAGCCGTGTGTTTTTCTGATCTTTACTCATTACCCTCGACTCTCCCACCCCAGAAGGACAGAGCCCAAAAACTCATACAGGATTTTCTGCGCCAATGCTCCCTGATGCCCCTCCCCCAGGAGACTCTAGCCTTGTTGGGTGCCCCTATCCAGATGGAGGAGTTGCTGGAGGTCATCAAAGCCCTACCATCCAGCAAAGCACCCGGACCTGATGGTCTACCGTACCTTTATTTCAAGGTATACTCTGACACCCTTGCCCCATACATGTTACAGCTATATAACTCTTTTATGAAAGGGGCTCCGTCCCTGACTCCATGTCCCACTCCATATTCCTCTCATCCATAAGTCGGGAAGGGACACTGCGACAGCGCTAACTACAGACCGATTGCCCTCCTCAATTCGGACCTGAAGATATACACCAAAATATTAGCTAATAGACTAAATCAATGGCTCCCCCAGTTAATCCACAGAGACCAGGTAGGTTTTGTTCCATGTCGGCAGGGGGGGGACAATACGAGGCGAACGATTGACCTAGTGGACGTGGTTAATCACCAGTCGGGGCAAGCCCTTCTCCTTGGCCTGGATGCCGAGAAGGGCTTTGACAGGCTAAGCTGGCCGTTTCTCTTTGAAACGCTATCGGCATTCGGCTTCTCTGGCCCATTCCTAACGGCAGTAAGGGGCTTATATGGCTCGCCAACTGCTTCTATTAAATTGCCTCACTGCACGTCGGAAACCTTCCGAATCCGCAATGGCACCAGGCAAGGATGCCCGCTCTCCCCGCTCCTATTTGCGCTCTGTATTGAGCCCCTCGCAGCTGCCATCCAAGCCAATCCTGATATTAAAGGCATCCGGGTCAGGGATAGGGAATTTAAACTGTCCCTTTTTGCTGATGACATACTCTTGACACTTACTGAGATGCATATTTCACTCCCGGCCGTCCACACCCTCCTTGCCGAGTTTGGAACCCTATCTGGGTATAAAGTAAATACCACTAAAACAGAGGCCCTCTCAATAAACGTCCCCGAGGACACCTTGGCTTCCCTCAAGCATAATTACCCCTTTAAGTGGCAAACACACTCCCTCAAGTATCTAGGTACACAAATTACCGCACAGTACTCCTCACTCTATAGTGCTAATTTTCCTCCGCTCCTCAGGGAGATAAAGAATCTTCTCTCCAAATGGCACTCCCTCCCGCTCTCCTTCTTCGGAAGGATAAATGCTGTTAAAATGTCCATACTTCCCAAACTTCTCTATCTCTTCGAGACTCTCCCGGTTGCAGCCCCCTTAGGGGAGCTGCGCTCTATTCAGGCGGCCCTCCTCCAATTTATATGGGCGAAAGGGAGACACCGGGTTGCTAAATCGGTACTCGTGGCCAGCAGACAGAATGGAGGTTTGGCCGTCCCTGACGTCCTCCTCTACTACTGGGCCTCTCACCTGCGCCGTATCCCGGCATGGTCCACCCTCCGAGCGTACTCCAAATGGATGGAGATAGAGAAGCTTTGGCTCGCCCCAATACATCCGAATGCACTCCTCTGGCACTCTCGACCTTTACCTGATCTGGGCTACCTGCTGGGCCCTATTAAATTTACCCAACAGATCTGGAACCACTGTAGGAACAGGTTTAAGTTGGCCTCTAGGGCATCCCCGATGACCTCCTTTCTATGCACCCCCCTGCTGCCCACTGGGTCGTCGAGGCTGGTTGCAGGACCGTGGCTGGGGCATGGCCTATTCAGATTTGTGATACCGTTCTCAACTCTCCAGAGAGATTATCAACTCCCAGAAAGATCGAGGTTTCACTACCTGCAGATATCGCACCTTCTCTCTTCTATGTTTGGCATGTCCACGTTATCCATTCCTACTCGATTTGAGCAGATATGTAAAGCTAGCCATTCCACCAGAGGGCTGATTTTGATGCTCTACTCCATTCTTTCAGACCCGCTTCCCGATGAAGCCCCGACACACAAGTACATGGCGCGATGGGAATCATACCTGGGCAGGGACATTCCCTACCTGACTTGGCAAGCCATATGGAAGGCTGCGGCCAAATCTTCAATGTGCACCACATATAGAGAGAACCTCTATAAAAATACTCCTCTTTTGGTACCACACCCTTTAAGTCTTACACAGGTGGAACCCACGGCAGCCACAGTCTTGCTGGAGATGTCACTCTGCTACCGGGACGCTTCCTCACATCTTTTGGGACTGTCCGTTAATCCAGGGCTTCTGGTTGCAGGTCCGTGACCTCTTGCGCGGGGTTTTGGCGGTGAGGATTCCTCTTGACCCTCTAATCTACCTGTTGAGCGGCCCGGTTCAGGGTCTCTCTAAGGCTGACTCGTCTCTAATGCTACACATTCTAACAGCGGCCAGGTGCTTGATCTCGGGGAGATGGGCCAAACAACGCCACCAGATGTGAGGACCTTTACCAAAGAGTCACAGAGATCAGGCGTATGGAATATCTAACAGCCGCCGTGCACGATAGAATAGACCAGTTTGAAAAGACATGGTTTGCCTGGGATGTCTTTCGCACCAAGAACCCTGCATAGTTCAGGCCGATCCCCCCCTGAAGCTTTTCCCTCAGTGTTCACCTGTCCTACCCCAACGTCTTCTCCCTTTGTCTGTGTAGTCCCCTGTCTTTATGTTTTGGAGTTCTATATCCTCATGACTAACAAAAGTGATTTCAGTGTTCTTAAGTTCTGACATTTGCACCCAAGTATCAGCTGTATCCCTTATAACCTTTGGGACATTCTAACACTGCGGATTCAACCTGATCTTCCCATGTTTCTCAATTAGATAATCTCTGTTACATTTATATGCTAAATGTCTCTGGTGCAGTGTATATGCGTGCAATGTCCTTTCTACCTATGTTAAAAACTTAATAAAAATTTTCAATTTAAAAAAAAAAATAAGCCGTGTGAATTCACCCTTTGGGTATGTTCACACGGCTTGTTTTGGCGCGCATTTCGCTGTGTATTTTGGCGTGTATTGCGCGTTATACGCAGCATAATGCGCGCCGCAATTACGATAATCCATAGCTCTCATAGAAAGCTATGGATTAGGTGTCTTCCCACCGTGCGTTCAATACGATCGTATTGTACGCGCGGGGGGGGAGAATTGACATGTCAATTATTCGCAGCGATTACGCGCTGCTGACAATGCATGTCAGCGCACCCCCGTGCTTTGAGAATATGCGCTGATCAGCGCGACTCCCAAAACACACGGCGTATTGTGGCGTGTACTGTACGCGCCGCAATTACGCCATGTGAACATACCCTGTTGGGCATGAATATATATCAAAACAATTCCAGAGCGGAGATTCAATAACAAAGCTAAACTCTTGCTCATGTCTTGAATGGCCGCCATGTTGTATTCCGTTTCCTCATGTCTGCTTTAACTTTAAAGAGGCCACGAGCGGGGAACATGTCCGCCATTCGCAGCACCGGCTGGTGACCTGGCCGCACTTGCGCAGTTACTCTCCATTCTATTCTATGGGAGGTCCGAGTACAGAGGAGCGGAATGTTCAGTTGTACTCGGAACTTCCATAGAACAGAACAGAGAGTCGTGCACAAGTCTGCACGGAGAGATTAGGGGGCCCGTTCCTGAGATAGGGGTTTTGCCACGATGTAATGTTGACGTGGGATCCTCCAAAATGGGTATTTAATCACTTTTCTAAATATATGTCATTAAAAAAAGTGAAGCCTCTGAGAGCTACAGCATTGCTCAGTCCCCCTTAGTTTCCTGACAGTTTACATTAGACACGACCAGGAGCTGACAGAAGCTGATCTGGTGGTGCCTGCGTGTTTGTACTTCTTATCTGATGACAGGGAACATGAACCAGCTTGCAAGGGTCTGAGGAGAAAGACCTTTTTCTTTTGTATAGAAAATCCACTGGTTGTAATGTGATTATTTGAGTAAACATTGTACATGCTCCCTGCTTCCTAGCTCTGTGCTCAGCCCCCCTCTATTTCCCCCATGACGCTGCAACCTATGTTTATCTTCTCTTCTGAGCAGACAATAGGTAAGGAACTCACGTCCTGGCAAAACCCCTTTGAGACAAAATGTGGCTTTGGATATTGTAATGGATTTGCATTGTCCCAAAGCCCAAATTTCAGGCCTTACCTCCAGTCGGCCCCTGTTCTTCTCTGTCTCCTCGCTGTCGTTACAACCTCGTAATATAGGGGAGCAATCTTTACACACTTTATTCATTTTATTACTGTCATATTCAAGAGGAGCTTTGTAGTCAGAACATTTCCAACAAACTACCTGTAAGGAACAAGGTGAATTCATGTCAGACATCGGCCTTAGCCAAACTCCATTTCCTACCCGTGGAATCCAAACTCTGCTACCGACCTTGTATGAATGTGTATTTTTCGTATGCCTAGTGTTCATTTTTGCTCAAATGGGGCAATGTTCGATCACACTTATCCTGAACCCCAATTTTTCTTGTAACCCTAATACTCCCGTTGCAGGCTAACTTTTAGTCCGACGTAACGTGCGGCGTCACTTGCAGTGACTTCACCATAGAACCAATGGTATGGTAACCCACAGTGACGTCATATGTCAAACATCACTCCTAGTGACCATAACATTGGGTCTGTCCTGAAGTCACTGCAAGTGAAGTCGGTTTTCTCCAAAAATCATTTTGGGCTGAACCAAACCAAAACATTTACAATTGGGTCCAATTTCTCTTTGACCCAAATCTGAAGAACACCACTGCTTAGTATATTCCACAGACTGCGCCAACAAGACGGGACAACGATTAGAATATATGTGGCTGCCATAGGAAGTTCTGCTTGCCATACAACAGACTGCTGCTCCATGCTTAACAGGTCCCATCTATTCAGACAACAGGTTAGAGGGCAAGACGGCATAAAACATGGGCTGCTATGGGACCCTGAGGTTCAGGGTGCCCCACTCAGGTACAGGAACATTGATCCTTTTTAGTAGGGAACAAGAAGTTGATGGTTTTCTGCTCTCCAGCTCTAGAATTTGGATTCCCTAACACCTGGCGGTATTATTTCTACCTTGAATTAAAGCTACCTATCCTGATATTACATTTTGTAGTCATTAGGTAGAGGGGCCCCATCTAATTTTGCTATGGGGCCCTATGAATTCTAGTTACACCCCTGGCACAAAATATCCTATAGCTTCAGGATAAACTATGTTATTGTACGATTTCAAATCTTCAGAAATAATCATAGCTTCAGGATTATATTATATATATATATATATATATATATATATATATATTATATATATATATATATATATATATAATTATTACAGTTATATTATATTTTTATTATTATTATAATACAATATCACTTTATATTATATGCTATATAATACTATATGTAATATAATATATTAATAATATAAACTAATATATTACACAGTATTATTATATTATAATATATAATTATAATACAATATTATAATATATAATTATAATATAAATTAATGATATAATAATATATTATAAATAATACTATATTATATATAGTATTATATTAGAGTATTATTATATTATACAGTATTATACTGTTATACTATTGTGCTGCCTGAATAGCTCCACCAAAAAGAGGAGCTAGACTCATCGATTTCGGCAGGACCAGCTGACCATCCTATGTGTATGGGGGAGTGCCGATTCTTTCCCTATAGATGATGTTGGGGAGAGTGAGTAATTTCAGTGTCCGAGTCTTGTGTTCTCAAGAGAGTTAAAAGGGGTATTTTATGTTACCTAAATGAATGACAAAACTTAAGGCTTAAAACTCTGTAGCTTTGTGCACTACAGATTATATATTTTCGCCAGTCATGTCACTGTAACAGGATGTGCTAGGAATAGCAGAGCTGATATGCCAAACACTGCTACAGAACCACCTACAGCATGACCAGGAAGTGTGAGTCTAACGATGCAAAACAGCAGCAGGGATATTAAATCTTAAAATACCATAGACGGCCAGGGATATTAGCCCTTAAACATTGTAAACCATCAGCGATGACCCCTAAAGCACCCAAGACCAAGGTGCCAACAGGCGATACAACACAAGGCACCATACCAACCCCACACTGGGCCTAAGTGAATGCATCCCTCTTATAATACCAGTGAGAACCAAACAGTTGACTTACATAGCCACACGCCCGGCAATGATGCCGCCTCCGGGTCAGTGCGTTAAATTGTTCTTTGCATTTCATGCACATGGTCACCTCATTGTCTCGGATCCACCTTGGGGCCCGGAGTCCCAGTTCAGCACTCTGAAACAGATACCGACATAAAAGAACTTTAGGGTAAACTTCATGCTTTCAGTCTGTCTTTATACAAAGCTGTTGATAAGCTTTTTGACTTTTAGGACAACCTGCAGAATTGTGAATGCAGCTCTGAAGTATAATACAGGCCGTGCAGGAGAAGATAAGTGGGAACGATTCTGGGATTGAAATTTTTTTTCGTGTTTAGTTTTCCATGAAAGGGTTTAAAAAAATTCAAAATCTTTTTTTAAATTTTGTCTCATGGAAAGGGTTTTAAAACAATATTTTTTTTTCTTTTGTGAGAATTGTATTTGATAGCTTCTGTATGAGATGGATTATAAAATATGGATGGATGGGTAGAAAAGATAGATAGATAGATAGATTTGTTTGATTTTGTAAGAGGACAATAGTGATATGAGACAGATAGATTTGGAATTTTGAGACAGATTTATAGATAGATTGATATGGATAGATAGATAGAAAAATGAGGTAAAATGATAGTAATATGAGGGCAGATAGATAGATATGAGACAGTAGATAGATAGATGATAAAGAGATTGATAAAATAGATAGATATGAGGGCGATAGATAGATATGAGACAGGTAGATAGATTTTGAGAAAAGATAGGGTGATATTTAGACAGAAGATAGATATGAGATAGATAGATAAAATAGATAGAATGGGGGTAGAAAAGATATGAGATGATATGAGTAGAATTAGGAAAAGATTGAGATAGATATTTAGGTAGATATGAGATAGATAAAGAGTTTGATATGAGATAGATATGAGTTTGATATGAGATAGTTTTGAGATAGATATTAGATAGATTGAGTAGAATGAGATAGAAAAGATATGAGGGGGGAGATAGATATGGATAGAAAAGTATGAGATAGATAGCTTAGAAGTTGATTCGGATAGATATGAGATAGTAGGGTAGTAAGAGATAGCTAGATGATATGAGATGATAGATCGGGTTTTGAGGGTAGAATGGGATAGATAGAAAATGAGATAGATATGGATGATAAAATATGAGATGGATAATAGATATGAGATAGATAGGGTAGATAGATAGATTGATATGGGGTAGTTTGTAGATATGGGGTAGGTAGATAGATTTGGGGTAGATAGATAGGATTTTGATTTGGGATAGATAGATATGAGATAGATAGATGATAGATAGAAAAGATAGATATTAGATAAATAGATACATATGAGATAGATAGATATGTGATAGATAGATAGATAGATAGATAGATAGATAGATAGATAGATAGATAATGTGATAGATATGTGATAGATAGATAAATAGATACAAATGATCTAGATAGATATGTGAGAGATAGATAGATAGATAGATAGATAGATAGATAGATAGATAGAAATGATAGATATATGATAGATATTAGAAAAATAGATTACATATAGAATAGATAGATATGGTGAAATAGATAATAGATAGATAGATAGATAGATAGAATAGATAGATAGATAGATAGATATATAGATAGATAGAGATAGATAATAGATCTAGATAGATAGGATAGATCTTAGATTAATATGAGATAGATAGATATGAGATAAATAGATACATATTAGATAGAGATAGATAACATCCGATTGATATAAAGATATGGATAGTACAAAGATAGAGATAGACCAGATGAGATAACAGATGAGACATATGATAGATAGAACAAGATAGATAGATAAGATAGATAGTAGATCGAATAGATAGATAGATATGGATAGTGATACATACTAGATTAGATAGCATATGAGTAGAGACGATATAGAGAGACATAGATATGAGAGATATAGATATTGAGAGAGATAGATATTGAGAGATACGATAAGAGATAGATTGATTGAAGAGATAGACTAGCTATGAGGGAAACAAATGGATAGATAGATATGATAGATAGATAGATAGATATGAGATAGATAAGATAGATAGATAGAAAGAATAGAAAGTATAGATAGAATAGATATGAGATAGATAATATAAGATAAGATAGATATGAGATAGAATAGATAGATGATAGATAAGAGAATAGATATGAGATGTACATAGATATCGAGATAGCATAGATACGATAGATAGATAGATAGATCAAATAGAAAGATAGATAATAGATAGATAGATAGATAGATAGATTAGAAATAAAAGCAAAATACGGGATTTCAGCGCTCCTTGAGGAGAGTAGATAAAAAAGCACTAATCCTTTTCAGGGTATTTATTTTTTTAAAGGAAGAAAGATTACTCAAATAAAAACAATTACAGAGGACTTGAACGCGTTCCTCCTGGCATACCCAGAGCTTCATCAGAATAACAGCCTGATACCATTCTGCGGGCTTTTAATAAACATCTCATCTCGCATAAATATTTTTTTTTTATTTTAAATTGATGTATTGTCCAGCTCCAATCATCATGATGACTTTCACATTTAAAAACGTGGTCAGACAGATCACCTCATATCAATCACAGTTATAACACAAACCATTAAAAGAAATGTTATGATATTCCTGACAACAACATTCCTAATTTGCATATGTTTCTAACAAGGGAGTCCACACTAATGCCGTGCACTCTTTTGATCACATTCACAAGCTGCTCACAGTACGCCTCCCTTGTTTATTCACCTCTCTAACTGCATGAATACTAAGATGGATTGGTGAACTCCCCCCAGAAACTTGTAACCTTAATTAACAACTGCTATCAATTGAATACATTTCTCAAACATAAAGCTTAAACTCACGTGCTCAGGAGCCTGTACATTCCAGACCGTGCTACTTTGTGCAGATAACACTTGATCTGCTAAGTGGGATGGAGGCCCTGATATTTAACCCTGCAAAGGACTGGAATGTTTTTTAATCATTCAGGGCCCCCGGTAATTTTTCCTGGCTGATATCCTATGACCAATGTAATAAATTGTCATTAATCAGTTAGCAATTATTTTTATTTAATCTGTCATATCCAATGTTCCCTGGTGTCAGACAGGAAACTATACTAGACATCAAATCTAGAATACAGTTGTATGTCACTGACCAACAGTATGTTTATAAGGTGATTGTTATAAAATATCTGGTATAAAACGTATATCAAGATAAATTAAAGAATATTGATAAAAATATCTAAAAGAAAACAAGGATGGTCGACTTAATGAGCAAACAATCGTACAACAAAATAAAATAAATATCAAATTAACACACTTATCTCATCTAAAATTGAAAGTTAAAAAATATACACAAGTGTGCAATTGGAAACACACCTGTAAATATCCATAAAAATATATATATTTTACTGGGGATCAATAATTAGGTTCTGTCTTGTGCATATATTCGTGAAAGTACACACATAAATACATATACACACATCCACAATACATAACATACATATACTACATACAATATATACATACATATATATGATATACATATATAAACATATATACAAACACATACATACACAAACTGACAACCTAGTATAATCCTCATGTAGATATAGCTAATGAAGTAATAATATTTGTATCTGTTATATACATCAATATACTTAGGATGGATCTATTGTTGAAAGGAATACTGACTAACCAGTTAGTGTTTTAAATATGTAATTAAAATACCAATGCATGGCGAATATATCGTTTACAATAAAATCCCATTCATTTATTTGATAATAGAAAATAAGAAGGACAGGTTTTCCACGGTTTGAATAAAATATTAATAGGACTAATATAAACGACAAATTCTACATTTTTTCGCTTAATCCCTGCGGTTGAATGTTTTCAATGTGTGACATCCAAAATAGTTCCCTTTCGAAGAATGTTGGAAACTATTTAGAATGTTCCATCTGCTACCTGTCAATGGGGGTAATTCTTACAGATCTCCAAAGGTTCTGGAAATGTACCTCTCTTGTAGTGATTCCGCTACACTCAGCTTAGTATCCTCACTTTTTTTATACTGGCATCTATGTCCGTTTTAGACGTACTGCTCAACGGACATATAGTACGCCCTACATACTGATCCCACATTGCACTGAATCACATAATATAACGTAATTAAGACTTGCAGATAAGCTTGTTGATCTGAAATTTCTCTTTGTGTTTCATGGTCAATTCAATAAATTTGGAGGGAGGTAGTGATACCTTTACGGCAACATCAGCACCCCTGAGCTTTTGTCAATCATGAACCACTCTACCTATAATCTATGGTGACCTCTCACCCTGAATATGTTGATACATCTTTTTTTCAATATCCTGCTAGGCGCACCAGGGATCCCTTTCAAGTTGGAGCCCTTTTGATATACCATGCGAAGGTTTTACACCAGGAATGACTCTATTCTCCAAGATAGGGTCTTGTTGAATAACATGCCAATGTCTTATATAGAACTCCCCTTGATTTTTTTATTAGGAAGTATTAATACTTGCGAATTAAGCACAATCTGTTTGAGCGGAGCTCTCTGTATGGTGTGGTGGGGATTTGGTCATACATTGTTCCGTGATAAAGATCCAGTCATATTCATAAGCATCATTTAATAGCTGTTTTTGGGATAGTAAGATCTTTTACATAATAAACCGTTTTATCCAATATTTTAGCCTGTTCTACAAACTAACATCTCTTTTGCAATTTCTCTAACCCTTTCAATTGGCCATAAGGAATATTGGTTTAGCCAGGGTTTATAGTGCGCCTAGAGAACCTCAATCGCGCGACGTTGTTATCTACCATACAGTAAGTACGTTGTTGATGATGTAATAAATGGCGCGGCCGCTGGGAGAATTTCAAATCAAGGAATTCAATCTCCAAGTGGTTATGGTGGGATGGAAAGAAATGCCAAATTCATTATTAATTTAAATGATTAAATAAATCTTGAGGTCAATATAAGTTTCATGTGGCCCCTGCCTAGTACAATAAAAAGTGATCCATCAAGAAGAACAGTTTATAGACAGAAAAACTGCTGAATCAGTCATGATATGTGAAAAAATGTATTCCATCTCTAAACAACCCATGAATAGTTAGTCATACTAGGGCGCAAGTTTCGACCCACTTGTCAGTACCCCTTAACTGCCATCAGTGAGGCCATTGTTTATTGAAAATCTATTTTTCTCCCACAGAGACGAAAAACATATTTTTCAGACCCTTCAATAACGAATACTCTAAACGGTTCAGTAAGATTTCATCACCTTTCAAAAAATTTTCAACCATTTTATGCCTAAATCGTGCTAGGATATGCGGAATATATAGGCGACGATACATCACAGACAGTTAAAAAACTACAGGTTTCTTTAATTTCTAGATCAGATAGGATACATCAATCAAGTGGCCAGAGTCACCCTGAGATGACAATCAAGCTTCCTTTACATATTTTTTGTAAATGTAAATCGATGAAATAGATAATTTACTTGTGGGCGAATTTATGCCCGATATTATGGCCTCCCTGGTGGTTGACAAAAGACATTTGTGTAAATTTAGGCAGATAAAGAAAAAGGTATACTACGCTCTTTGTTTGTGTATCAAAAATAGTTTATATTTGAGCAATAGAGGACGCTCTTCAGGGTATGCCACAATCCCAGGAGAGACGCAACAGTTGAAAAACGATCTAACGATGCTCGCCTGGGCCCATGCGCCGTCAACAGAGGAGGGCGATGGGTGACCGTAGACATGTATGCACAGCCAGGAGTCGCACACAGTGGACACCAATATACTGTTGGCTGTGTTACTATTCAGCTATATTAAATAGACTGAGAACGTTGTATACACAATGCAATAAGCAGTGTGAACATACCCAAAGGTTTTTTCAGCTACTTTTTGGTGATGATAAACGCTGTTTATACTCGACTACATATGATAACTCACCTGTTCAAGCCTAATTAATTTGTAATCTAAAATTTATAACATATGATTCCTTTTTTTTTTCTATTGTAGAATAAAAAATTTTGAATAAAATACCATCATGCCTTCATGTGTGATAAAGGGATGTGTGCATACTTGGCGAAATAAAGAAGAAAATATAATAATACATTCCTTTCCAAAAAAGCCTGAAAAAATAAAGAAATGGCTTATGCAGGCACCTGAACATTTTACAAATGTGGACGAGTGGATAGCCAAAATTATAGAAGGCAAGAAAAATGATAAATACCGGCTTTGTTCCAAACATTTTGAGCCCAAAGCCTATAATCCACATAGTGAAGCCCACAGGCTACTCCCTGATGCACTCCCCACTATATTCCCACCACTCGAACAATCTGCAGGATGTTCAAGCTTGGCCACGGAAGCTTTGGGAGAGTCTGCAGGGTCGATAGAAGTGAGCAGCGTTGAAGGTAGCGTGACTTCAACATCAACTTCTCTCGAGATAGACCCAAACATAAGAAAACGGCAATGAAAAGACCACAAATGTGTTGATGTGTCTGAAGTAAATACACAGATGCCCGGACTTCATACAAGTACAAGCGCACAATTGGTATTATTGCCATCAAACTTTAGATTCAATGTACCAGTTGTACATTCTTTTTCTACCTCAACAAAAACAGTATCAGTGGATACACATATACAAAAAATTCATGAGTGGATCAAATCAACAAATACAAACCATAACTTTTCAACCAACCATAAAGTAAAATCAATGGAAACGAAAAAATTTTCAACTCCAGACGATCATCACTAAAGTAGAAGCATATAAGGTACCGAAATATTGTTCGCAAAATAAACGGAAGGAAAGAAAAAGAACTAAGAAAAGTTCTAAGTAAACTAACGAAAGCCCACGTACTGCACTGAACAAAAGTACCCGAGCTACTAAAATCAAGCCAAACATACTGAAATCGATGTCGAGCTCAGCTCGCTCGTTGGTACCTGCTATCATTACAAGAGGAAGACATTAACCGATGGACACGACGTTAATACCATTTTGTCTTCTGAGGATTTGCAATTACCACCAAAGCAATGTTCAGAAGAAACCTCTTCAGATCTTTCTCCTTTGCAATTATCTGAATCTGGTAGTCATCACTCGGTGATGTACACGTTAACTCCACACAAAGCTCATTCTTCAAAGACATTTCATCAAAGGATTACAGATCATTTCTAACCATTTGAATTCTTGAGTCTCCTAAAAATCGTAACATCCAAAAATAAAACTAGTCCGACCAAAACAAACCTTGAGCTTTAGAAGAGAAATCTTGGATCAAAATATGAAGAGGCATGACAGCAATGGACGATGAGTATCTGGTACAAAATGAGGATATAGAGGATGAAGAAGGCAGTGAAGATGAAGAATCTCTTAGTGAATCTCTGTTTCAGCCGCTAAGTGATGATTCATCCTGCCCTACCTTGGAAGAAAAATATATAGTCTTCCTGAGTTGTTTAAAGCACCATTGCTCTTGGCCTTCCCATTTATCAAAAATCATGTTTATCCAAAATTTAAAAAATTTCCGAATTTCAGTTTTTGGATCAGCAATCACTATAGAAGTGGAATGTACCAAAAATCATAAACAAAAAATCTGGTCGAGTCAGCCAAAAATTAAAAGACTATATATTGGAAACCTGTTATTGTCTAGCGCTGTTGTTCTGAGCGGTAATAATTTCAGAAAAATAAAAACGTTTTTTGACATTGTAAATATCAGAATGATATCCCAGGCCACTCATCCCCCAGCCAAATTAAATTTTTCCTTAAATTATAATGCGGGGGAGAAATATAAAATGCAATAAAGGAAAATTGGGAAATCGTGCTGTTGTTTACCGGGGACGGGGAAAACCGATAGTCCTGGATTTTCGGCGAAATACTGTGTCTATACGTTAATGGACACTGAAACAAGCAAAATTGTCGACTTCTCAGTAGAGCAAATCATTCCCCCTGAAACATCAGTAAGTTTAGAAAAAAAGGGGTTTGAAAAAAACCTTGAACCGTGTACTTGACAGCAAGATAAATGTTAGAATAATAGCGACAGATAGACATGTCGGAATTAGAAAAATTTTGAAGGAGAAATACCCGAACATTGAACATCAATTTGATGCGGCATGGGTGAAATCATGGACAGAAACGTTAGCTGCACCAAAACAAACATTGTGATAAACTAGCCATGGATCGTGCGAAAAAAAAACACTTTGGGGGCCGCAAGACTAGTCCCGGAAAACCCAGAATTGTTAATTGAAAAATGGAGATCAGTGATACATGTGTTTATTCCTGAAAGGGACCTGGTGGTAATTATTTCCCCTGCGCCATAACAACACGAGTGCAGTACGAAATGGCTTCAGGAGGGCACACAGCCCAGAGAAAATAAAAGCTGTGGTGGAAAACAGGCTTTAATCAGAGGCCCAAGACATTTTCCATGTTTTTTCCTACTGGAGAATGGAATCTACCCTTCATCAAGTTTAAAATATAGGCCAAAGAGGGTACACTTTTTTTATGACTCCATGCTCGCACGTACAACACTTGCAGCATTGGACCACAATAGTAATATTGGGAGAATACAATCTAAGATAAGGACAATAGATGCAGAAGATATTTCAAAAATCCCAAAAAAAAAATTTATATGAGTTTTTTTGAAAGCACGAAAAACAGGTGGTTTAAAATTGTATATAACCCAAAAAATTTAAAATTTTTAAAATCTCCGCAAAAAATTTTGGAGTTTGTGGCAGGGAATACAGGCAGTACATGGGAGTCCGCATTACCACTTTTACCATCCAACATAGCTCCTCAAGACAAACCCGATAAAGAAGAACTTATTGCGAAATTTGTTTCACGTTTCTAAATGTGTTTTTTTTGTATTATTTATGGTACACTACAACCTTTAATCTGTTTTCTAATTTCAAAAATTATGTTTAATTATTGAGCGAAATTTAACATCGAATTCAACAAAATCTTGTTTAAAAATGTATGTAAATCAGTAAAAAAAAATTATCTTTGATATCAGGTTTGAAGTTTCTTTTTATTATATTTTATGATATTGAAATTGATGCAAATTTGGTAATTTGACATTTCATTTCCAGTGTGTGTAGTTATCCGTTGAGATCATGTATTTCAAAACCAAAATATCAATGTATTTTTCTAGATTTTTTTAAAAAATATAAACCAAATTTTTTAAACAATAATTTATTTTATTTTCAAATACAACAATTTAGATATATAGATAAAATACTGATATAATAAAATAACAAACAAATTTTGTGCAAACTTTTAATAATAAACTTTTCGAAATAACAATACTGAGGAATAAAAAAATTATTGATCAAAAACAAATAAAATTACTTCACAATTATTTATACTAAAAATTGAATTCTAAGTCTGTCTCCACCAGATGAACATCATTGTAAAACTGGAAACCAATGTAATGTCCAGCAGGATCCGGAAAGGATGAACGTATTTTAGACACAACACAGGAAGGTATGGGTCGTCTGTGGTGCTTTCCTAGAAATCCATAAATCAATGTTGTAAAAGATCTATAGGCTGTCATGCGTTGACACCTGTAAGAAAATGATAGAAAATACAAAATTAATAACAGGTAAAATAGTTATATATTATTATCCTTGTTTACTCTGTCTCCAAATTATAAGCTAAACAATATTTTCTACTATCGTTGTCCTGTCCAATATAATACTGTACCTTGGGTCGTAAGGGTTCATAGACCGTCTTTGAGAAATTGATGAAACTGTACAAAGTCGACACAATTCCACTGGGTCCAGACATAGTTCATGGGAATCTGTGTTTTCTGTTATACATGTCATTCCAGAGTCCATTATGTCACTGATTTCAACCACTTCACTACAACAAAGAGACTCTGTTACGGTCTTCATCAAAATACATTTATTGCATTTGCACCAGTGTAGTGATGTGAGCCTGTTTTCAGGATCTGGTTCTGGTCCAGGACGTTCCTCGCCCGGTGACCATTGAGGGTCTTTTTGGAAGCAGAAATCTTGCTCAGAATGGGAATCACGGACCCGAGCTTGGAGTCTTTCTTTCAATTTCAATAACTCCTTTAAAAAAAAAAAAAAAAAAAAAAAAAAAATATATATATATATATATATAGTATGAAAAATAGCAGCACTCCAAAGAACTACTTGAAAGATTAGAAGGAGGGTGCCAGCAGCAAAAGCTTCTGAACCAAGAAGTTCCAAAATAAAAAAATAAAAAAGTCCACGGCACTCCAAAATGCGTTCAAGCAAAAAAGGGTTTGATTTATTCCTCCATGCTCAAAAGAGCGATGTTTCAGCTCCCTCACAGAGCCTTTGTCAAGCAATGTGCATAGTGACAACATAGGTTATTTATAGTGCAAACAATTAGACCTCAATAGAGGTAAATAAACAACATAATACAAATTGTGAACAAGCATATACATCAGTACAATTAGTTACATCTCTGTGATCAAAGTGCCAATACGTTTAGTAAACAGGATCTAATCTCTGACAGTATAAAGATCCATGTGAACAAAAAAATACATAACAATACAGTAACAAGGAGGCGGGGAAATAATTAAACTCACATGTTGTGGATCGCAGGGGTCCGAGGCACTCAGGTCCTAAAGAGTGAACTGCGCATGCCCAGAAGTATTACATAGATTGGGTAAAAGTTGCTTTTAGAAACCTAACAACACAGGCTCCAGCATTATGTCACCCCAGACTCGTGTGATGATTAGAGCATCTAGCCACAGCGCTTGCAAAGAATGCAGCTGCTGGTGGGAGAATTCAAATCAAGGAGAAACATGATATGGTAATAAGGGGGAAGGGAATGTGCAGCAATCCATCCCTACGAGGGAGAGAGAGCTACACCACCGATGGACACAGAGCGAGCAACCGCCCCCCAATGTGGGTCGGATCCCCAGCATCCAAATTCCCCCTAAACCAGTAAAGGCCCCACCCCCGTGCCAATTGTGTCTCAACTGCATATATTCTTCCCACTCAATTGCAAATAACACACAACAGATACACATGACATGTAGGTATAATAGATCAAAAACGAAACTCCAACGTTTAATCGCAAAAGATAATTTTATAGCATATTTGTGTGAACATAAGGGCATGTTGAAAAAGCTCCTGTGAGTATATATGTCCCAACCTCCTTGTTCATCCTCAGAAAAAATCGGGAAAATCAGAAGACAAAAAAATTAATTAATAAAAATACAAAATATATTTTAAAAAAAACAAAATAAAACATATAAATACACAAAATACACAGATGAAACAGAGCCAAATTCAATAAAAATAAGATGAAAAGGGACGCATTATCTCATATTATGTGTGATGGTAAAATCTACATTTAGACCCCTCGGTTTCAATGTTTTTAACCGAAAAATCCATTCTAATTCACGCTTTTTTCAATAGGGTTAATCTATCCCCAACCCCTTCTAGGCATGGGAAATATGGTCAACAATCATAAATTTCAAGTCTCGTTCTGTATGTCCTGCTTCAAAAAAATGTTTAGAAACAGGTAAATCCTGACGTTTTTTTCTAATACTATGTCTATGGTTGTTTAAAGGCTACGCATGTCACATTTTTTTCTCGCCTACATAAAGGAGTGAACATGGACACCATAAAACGTAGATTTTTCCAAGTCTGAACTGCAAGTTAGAAAGAACCTGATTTTATATTCAACATTTGTCTGTGGATGAAATAAAACTATTTCCTTTAGGGCATATAGGTACAATTTACGCAGTTCAGGCATGGAAAACTCCCATATCTGGGGATACCTGTAATAGTTGACTGAAAGGTTCTGTTTGAAGGGACCAGTGACTTAACCAGTTTGTCTCGTAGATTGGGGAGGTCTACGATAAGACAAAAAAGGAAAAGATTGAAAGTCCAAAAATTTTAGGATAACTATTTTGTAAAATAGGCCAATATTTCCTAATAATGTTATTCACCTTGTAAAATGTCTTCACTGTATCTAGAAACAAAGGCAACGCGTTTCACTGTTGACCTATTTTTTGGTTGGAAAGTTTGTACTCGTTCAACACTACGAAAAATTTTGGGCATGATAATTCAAAAGAGAGGGTGGGATATCCCCTGTCCCTAAAATTATTAATCATCATACTCAAAGATGATTCAAAGGCTTGGTCATCTTCAACTACTCGTCTCACTCTGGCTCTGGCTATAAGGAAGCGATTTAAACATAGAGCGGGGATGAAACTGGAAAAAATCAAGCAAATTATTTTTGTCAGTAAAGTTTAAACGTATAATGAAGTGATCAAAAGATTATTGCAAATAGAAACATTGGTATCGAGAAACTGAAAAGGCCTATCAGAGTGTACCAAGGTAAATTGCAGATCTCTATCCCAAAAGAATTTAAGAAAACATATGAAAAATCCATAGATTTCCTCAGTACTACCAGTCCAGATGAGGAAAACGTCATCTTATATAACGCCACCATCCAAGAACCTTTTCAAAAATGGTTTGGGAAAACATGATGAAGTCCTCCTCAATTCTGTGACAAACAAATTGGCATATGTAGGCGCAACGTTTGTGCCCATGGCCGTTCCCATCAATTGAAGATAAAAATCATCCTCAAAAGAAAAATAGTTACAGGTAAGTACCAATTGAAGTAGAGAAATTATAAATTCCCTACTTTTCATCCGAAAACTGGCTCCTGAACAAAACCTTCCGTATTGTTTGTAGACCTGCCTCATGTCTGATGGATGTATAGAGACTCACAATATCAAAGGATGCTAATATCGCACCAGAAGGATTTATTATATTCTGAATTTTACATAAAAAATCAGTTCGTGTACTGTAAGTAGGATTTTGCCCGTAAAAGCGTATTGTCTAAGAAACTCTATCCAAAAAGAAAGGAAATGTTATTAAAGAGAGAACCCCTACCTGACACTATTGGCGGCCTGGGGGGGTTTCAAGAGAATTTGTGTATCTTTGGTAAAAGATACAGCACCGGAGTGATAGGAAACTTGACTACCAAAAATTCTCTTAATGCCTGATCTATCAAACCAGCAGAGAAAGCATCATTCACTAGTGTCAAATTTTTTTTTAGTGAAATCCCATTTTGGATCACTATTCAACATGCGATAGACTTTAGGATCTGTAATTGGCGATGAGTTCCTGTAAAGTACAAGGATGTTCCATCACCACGATGGCTCCACCCTTGTCAGCAGGCTTAATGGTTAGTTCACAATTATTAGATAATTCATTTAAAGCATCAACTTCTTTGTGATGTTAAATTAGGATGAAGAAATTTTTTATCCTTTTTAGTCTCTTGCAAAAACCCTGTATGTCTTTTTTGACCAATTCTATAAAGGTTTCATAGCATGAGAAGTGACCTGAGGTACAAATCACTAAAAAGATGGCAAATTAAGATCTTTAAAACAAAAACTAGACTGAGATGTTATTAATCCTGAATTATTCTATTGATTATGATTTCCAGACACGGGAGCTTAATCTGACGAAAAAAAATGATGCAAAATCCAATTTAAAGTTAAACCCGTCCGTACATGAAGTGGGACAAAATGATAACCCCCTAGGAGTAACCCCAATTGTGTATCTGATAGTGTAATAGAAGAGATATTTACCACTAAGGTATCCGTCAATTCTTTTTTGATGGGATTTGCCCTGGGTCCAGACATAATTCATGGAAATCTGTGTGTTCCGTTATACATGTCATTCCAGAGTCCATTATGTCACTGATTTCAACCACTTCACTACAACAAAGAGACTCTGTTACGGTCTTCATCAAAATACATTTATTGCATTTGCACCCAGTGTAGTGATGTGAGCCTGTTTTCAGGATCTGGTTCTGGTCCAGGACGTTCCTCTCCCGGTGACCATTGAGGGTCTTTTTGGAAGCAGAAATCTTGCTCAGAATGGGAATCACGGACCCGAGCTTGGAGTCTCTTTCAATTTCAATAACTCCTTTAAAAAAAAAATATATATATATATATATAGAGATGGAAGAATTCGATACACGTGTTTTGTTCACTATGTAATCAAAATTTCTAGAGCTGGAGGCTATAAAGTGTAATGAGCATGTATGTTTTGAGCTGCATCAGTAATCGAGACAGACAACATGGCACAAATGCTTGCTGGATGTTTTCTGTCTCTTCCGAAGGAAAACACATAGAAAAACAGATGTGCCCATTACAATGCATAGGCTCTATCTGGACAAGCAATTGTCCATAGTGATAGAAGGTGATTGAGCTGACATCTCCTGTAACAGAGGGTTGAAATAAAAGCAAAAGAAGAGATCTCAAGCATTTCAAATTTATTATGATGACTTGAGCATAACAAAATAAATAAATTCACTTACTTCGTCCTCTGCTTTTTGAATATTCCTTACAACACTGTTGTCTATGGAGCTGTCCTGAACATCAGACATATGAAATAATATGTAAAGCAAACAGAGTTTGAATTTATTACACACACAAAAAAAAAAAAATTAAAAACCATAGATAATATACTTACATGAAGTGATGACATAGAAGCATCCAATGATATCCAGTCTGGATCAGTAGCATCGGAACAAGAATATGTGGAGGTTGCCTGTTGGAAGATATGTTTTATAAATGGTTAGCAATGGGGGTAAGGGTCTGTTCCCACGGCGTCTTGCCTCTGTTTGAACATACGCTTTTTAGATCCGTCTCTGGGACCTCCAGACCGATCCCAGAGACGGATCTAAGAATTAGCAGTGACTTTATCACTGCCGTCAACAAGGAACACGCAGTGGTGTTCACATGAACGTTCGCCACTGCGTGTTTGCCTCACGCCAGTCGGGTCTGTCTTGTGGATGAGATCAATGAAATGACATGCGATTCTTTGGAAGACGGATCTGACAGTCGGGATGGAAACACGCAGCGGCGATCTCTCAAGTGAACGGTGCTGCATGTTCCTCATTGCCGGCAGTGATAAACTCAATGCTAGTTGTTAGATCCGTATCTGGGCACGTTCTGTCGGCCCATGAGGCGGATCTAAAAAGCGTATGTTCACACGGATGCAAAACACCATGTGAACAAGCCCTAATGGTGTGAAGAAAAATGAACGAAAAAATATTGAACGAAAATAAAACCTACAGATTTTAGCCACTTTACTCCGTATTCGGAAACGCTGCTCACTTTCTCTCAATCATGTACGTAGATATACACAAACATGTATTTTATATTACTATCTACAGTATATCGAGCTGTCTCTAGAGCTATCTATCTTTTTTAGCTCCAATCTATCTCATATCTATCTATCTGTCTATCCTTCTCATATCTATCCATATGTCTCTAATATCTATCTATCTATCTATCTATCTATCTATCTATCTATCTATCTATCTATCTATCTATCTATCTAATATCTATCTCATATCTGTCTGTCGATCTATCTATTTATGTATCTCATAGCTATTATCTAAGGATCTTATATCTATCTATGTGATATCAATCTATCTATTTATCTCCTATGTATCTATCTGTCTGTCTATATTCACTTTCATCAGATATCAATTTAGCTATATTCTCTTTATCTCATATCTATCCTATCTATCTAGCTCCACTTTTATCTCATATCTATCTATCTATCTATCTATCTATCCATCCATCTCTCATATCTATCTATCTATCTATCTATCCATATCTATCTATCTCATATATATCTTCTCATATCTATCTATCCCATATCTATTTATCTATCTATCTATCCCATATCTATCTCATATCTATATATCCCATATCTATCTATCTATCTATCTATCTATCTATCTATCTCCTATCTATCTCATATATATCTATCTCATATCCATCTATCTATGTAATATATAACTATCTAGATCATATCTATTTATCTCATATCTATCCTATCTATCTATCTATCTCCACTTTTATCTCATATCGATATATCTATCTATCTATCTATCTATCTATCTATTATCTTCTATCTTCTCATATCTATCGATATAATACTATCCCCCTATCTATGAGATGAAATTTTTTTAATCATAATATTTTATTTACTTTTCTATTTTTTTTAAAACATTCTATGGGTCTGTCTGCCTATCTATCAATCAATCTATTACTCTTATCTATCTTTCTATTATTTATCTATCTATCTTTTATCTTTTATCATCTACTATATATGTATTTTAATCTATCATTTTAAGGTCTATTTATATTTATCTATATATCTATCTAATTCTATAATTTTACCCAATATCTTTTTTATCAGTCTTGGTCTATCTATTTTATCAATCTTATTTCTATCTATTATCTATCTATCTATCTATCTATCTATCTACTCTATCTATCTATCACAAATTCAATTATCTATCCCATATTATAAATTTATCTATCCATATCTATCTACTATCTATCTATCTATCTATTATCTATCTATCTATTTTATTATCTATCTATCTATCTATTATCTTCTTTCTATCTATCTTCTATCTATCTATCTATCTATCTATCTATCTATTTCTATCTATCTATCTATCTACATCTAATTTTTATCCATTTTATTTATCTATCCATCCCATACATATCTTTTCTATCTATCATTATCTATCTATCTATCTATCTATCTACCCTACTATTATCTATCCCATAGCTATCTATCCCATAGTATCTTTTCTATCTATTATCTATCTATTATCATCTTTTCTATTTTTATCTTTTCCCTTTATCTGTTATTATCTATCTTTTTCTATTATCTATCCTTCTATCTATCTATCTATCTATCTATTTTTATCTATTCTCTATATCCTATCTCTTTCCCGTCTATGTGATATTTAATTATAGATCATATCTACTATTTATCCATTTTATCTATGGGTTTTAAAAATTTAAAAATAAGGGTTTTAATATGAAAATTATAGGTTTTTATTTTTTGTACTTTTAAATAAAAAATTTTTTTATACTGTATGGCCTGATGCTGTTCCCATTTTTTCCCCCGTGAAAGAGGCAAAAAATTTCCAAGCATGAAAGCGGTGGGGATAGAGGTGAAATTTGTTATAAAAAAAGAATTTTTTTGGAATATAGCGACCTTGTGCATTATAGCTGCCTTTATACATCTAAAACCCCCAGCTAAATTTACAAAAATTATAAAAGAATTTTATATATAATATATTTTCATGTTGGCAACTTTTGAAATTGAAAAAGCAGGAGACCTTTGTGGGCGGCGCGCGTAGCGCGCCGCGGCAAAAATTTGCATGGACACGCCCATTTTTCGGTAAGCCACGCCCCTTCAAAAAAACCCAAAACCCACTCCCCCTAATGCATAACAGCTTTGGAAAAAAGCCAGGTAGATGCCCTTATAGCCAGGTAGAACCCCCCCATAACCAGGGAGGCCCCCAAAAA
>JAODAL010052592.1:0-25866 GCA_025379985.1 Phyllomedusa bahiana
CAAAAACCCCCCCACCCAGCCCCCCCACCCCGAACCCCAACGCCCCAGCCGAAACCCCCCCACCCAGCACCCCGCCCCCACAGCAAAAAGGACCCAAACCACAACTCAGCCCCCCAAAACACCCAAAACACCAGCCCGACCAGCCCGCCCCCGCCAGGACCAGCCCCAGGACCCACCCAGCCCCCAAAAAACAACCTCCCCATCACCCCCCACCCGACCCGCCCCAAAAAACCCCCCAACACAGAAACCAACACCCACCCGCCCGCCCCAACCCCCCAGAACACCCGCCCAGGCCCCCCACCCCGCCACAGACCCCCCACCCAAGAACCCCCCACCCCGCCCCCAGCACAGGGCCCCCCCGGCCCCCGCCACCCCAGAACCCCCACCCGCCAGGGCCCAGCAACCCCCCCGCCCAAACACCAAAACAGCCCCCGGGCCAAACCCCGAACAGGGGAGCCAGCCCCCGCCCGACCCCAAAAACACCCCCCAAAACCCCCAACAGAAACCCCACAGCACACCCCCAAACCCCCAGCCCCTTTAGAAACCCCCAGAACCACCCCCCAGCCCACCCCCCACCAAACCCCAGGCCCAAAAAAACCCCCCCCCCAGAACCCCCCCCAGAACCCCCGACCACCCCCAGCACCCCCCACCCCCCAAAAAGCACACCAGCCCCCACCCCCAAACAGACCCCCCAGAACAGGGCCAAAGCCCCCCCGCCAAAAAAGACAGCCCCCAAACAGCCCACCCCCCCCCCACCAACCCCCCGCCCGGCCCCCGCCCAGCCGCACCCCACAGACACCAGCCACACGACCCCCCAGCCCCCAAGCCCACCCCCCCCGGCCCCCCCAACCCCCCCCCGCCCGCCCCCAGCAAACCCCCCTCCCCCAGAACCCCAAAACCACAGCCCGACACCAACCAAAACCCGCCCAGAAACAACCCCCAAACCCCAAGCACCCAGAAAGAACCACACAAACCAAACCCAACCCCCAGGCCCCCCCCCCACCCCCCCAACCAAAACCAAACCCCCGCCCGCCCGGCAGGGACCCCCACCCCCGCAAACCCCCCCACCCCCCCAAAACCAACCCCCAAAAGCACCCGCAAAACCCCCCCAAAAACCCCCCAGCACACAGACCCCCCCCCAACAAGCCCAAAACAGCCCCGACCAACAGGCCCCCCCCACACCCCCAGACCAGCCCGCCGCACAGAAAACCAAAAAACCAAAAAAACCCCAACACACCCCACCCCCCCCCCCCCCACCCCCCCCCCCACCCCCCCCCCCACCCCCCAACCCGACAGGCCCCCGACAGAAAAAACCAGACCCCCCACCCCCCAACCCCCACCCCCCCACAAGAAGAACCCCCCAAGCAAACCAAAACACCCCGCCAAAACCCCCGCCCAGAACCCCCCCCCAGCCCCACCCGGGAACCCCCACCAAACCCCCCAACCAGCAGCCCCCCCCACCCAAACCCCCAAAAGACCCAGCCCGCAGAAACCCCACAGGCCCCCCCGCCCAACCCGCCCAAAACCCGACCCCGACCCCCCCACACACCCCCACCCCAAAAACCCCCCGCCCGCCCCCCAGCGCCCGCGCCCGCCCCCCCAAACCCCAAAACACCCCGCAAAGCCCCCCCCAACCCGCAGCCCAGGACCCCAGCAGCCCAGCCCAGCCAGGCCCCGGCCCCACACACAGCCACCAGAAACAGCCCCGACCCCGCAAAACACACCCAAACCCCCCCCAGACCCGAGAACAGCCAAAAGGCCCCCCACGCCAAAACACCCAACCCGCCAAACCCAAACCCCCCAGACCACCCCGAACCCCCCGAGGCCCCCCCGGCCCGCCCCCAGCCCCACCCGCCAGCCCCCCCAGCCAACCCGCCCAACCCCGCCCCCCACCCAAACCACAAACCCCCCACCCCTCCCCCAAACCCGGGCCCCCCAGCCAGCCACAAAACCCCCCAGGAACCAAAAGGCCCGCCCGCCAAAAGCCCCCAGAAGAAAAACCCCCAAAACCCCGCACCCCAAACCACAACCCCAACCCCCAGGCCAGAACCCCCCCCCACAACCCCCCCAGCAAAGCCCCCCCACACCCGCCCCCAGCCCCCCAAACAAAACCAGCCAAGGCACCCCACCCAACCAGGGCCCACACACCCGGACACCCCAAACCCCCGCCCCCAGCCCGACCCAAGGCCGGCCCCCACCCCCCAGGCCCCGAACCAAAAGCAACCCCACCCCCCCCAACCCCCCCCAGGGAACCCCCACCCCCCCCCCACACACAGACAACCCCCCAACCCCCCCCCAGCCAACAACCCAGCCCCGCCCCCCGCAAAAAAACACCCCCAAAACAAAAAAAACAAACACAACCAACAAAGAAAACACAACCAAACACACAAAAACCCCAAACAAACACACACACAAACACCAACAAAAAAAGCAAACAAAAAAAACAAGACACACACACAAACACAACAACACAACACAAAAAACAGCAGCAACACAACAAACAAAGGGGGAACACAAAACACAACAAACCCCCCACAAAAAACCAAAAAACACAACACCACACCCCAAAAAACACAGCAAACCCCAACCCCAAAACAAAAAAACAACAGCACAAACCAACACAAAAAAACACGCAAAACAAACCAAACACCACAAAACAACAAAACACACAAAACCCCCAAAACCCCCAAAAGGAAAAACAAGGCAAAAAAACACAACAACAAAAAGCAAAAACAGGGGAACAAGCAAACCCCCCAAACACACAAAACCCACAACAAGGCCCCCCAACCCCCAAAAAAAAAAAACACACAAAAACACAACACAAACACCCAAACAACCCAAAACCCAAACACACAACAACACCAGCAACACCCCAACACACCCCCCAAAACAGAACAAACACGCCCAAAAAAAGGGGCACCACCAAGCCACAGACAACAACAACACACAAAACCCAAGAAACACACAGCACAACACAACAGGGGAAAAGGACGGGGAAAACACAAAACAAAAAACCCAACAAAAACCCCAAAAAACCAGAGCAGAACACACACCCACAAAACCACAAACAAGCAAAAAAAGAAAAAAAAAAAGAAACACAAACACACCCCCCACAACACAGAAACAACAGCCCAAAGGCACAGCAAAAAAACGCCCCAAAAGGCAACAACACCAAAACAACAACAAACCAACAAACACACAAAACAAAAACAACCCAAAAACAACACACAAGAACACCCAAAGAAAAGGCAAAACCAAACCAACAACCAAAAGACCCCACCCCCGCCACGACACAAACCCCCAAACACCAAACACAACCAAAAAAAAAAAAAGCCCCCACAAACAAGCCACAACCGAAAAAACCACAGCAAAACACAGCCCCCGGACCAAAACAAAAACCACAAAACAGAAACCCCAAAAAGAACAGCACCAAACCCCCCCCAACCAAAACCCCCAACCCCGCCAAGAAAAACCAGCAAAACCAAAACCCAAAACAAGACCACCAACACAAAGCACACAAAAAACAAAACCAAACCCCCGCCCCAAAAACCCCGCCCCAAACCCAACACCCGAACCCCCCACCACAGAACACACACAAACCACAAGCCCAAAAAAGGGCCGAACACCCAAACCAACACCAACAGCAGACAACCCCAACAAAAAACCCACCCCAAACAAAAACGCAAAACAAAAACAACAGGCCCCAGAACCCGGGAAAAAGCCCAACACCCCTTTTTCCACCCACCACCCCAAAAAAAACCACCCCAAAAACCCAACAGCCCCAAAACCCCCCAAAACCCCCCCACCCAGGAAAACAAACCCCCCACCCAAACCAAAACCCAAAAACCCAAACCCCAAAAACCCCCGGCACACCCCCCAAAAATAGGGAAAAAACAAAGGAGAAGCAGACAACCCCCAAAGCCACACCCAAAAACCCCCCAACACAAAAAAACAACAAAACAAAACCCCCCCAAAAAGGGCAAAAAAAACCAAAAACCAAAAACCCAGCCCCCAAGGCCAAAAAAAAACCAAAAGCCCAAAAGGGGACACCCCAAGAAAAACCCCGCACCCAGCAAGCCCCAAACAACACCACAGCACCCCACAAAACCAACACACCGACCACAGCAAAAACCAAAAACCCCCAAAAAACCGCCAACAAAAAAGCAAACCAAAAAACACAACCCAGGCACCCCACCCAAAAAGGGCCAAAACCCACAAAAAAACACACAAAACAAAAAAAAGGGAAAACCAAAAAACCCAGGCCAACCAAAAAGAGCCAAAACAACCAAGGCACCCGCAAAACCCCACAAAAACCACAAAAACCAAACCAAAAAACCAAAAAAACCACCTCCCGGGACCCACCCCAAAAACCCAAACACCAGCGCCCAAAAACAACAGCCACCAAAAACCCACCAAAAACCCCAAAACCCGGCCAAAAACCCCCCCACCCCCCCCACAACAACCATGCGCCACCCCCAAAACCTCGCAGCACACACACACCCACCACACAGCAGCCCAGCACCACCACACCACACCCAAACTCCACAGCAACCCCCAGCAACACACAGCCACCAGCAGAAAGTCCCACCAGACCAACGCACACCACAAGGCAAAAAATACCCAGTACATCCAGTCCTCAACCCCAATCCACCCCCAGGCCAGGGGCAAGCAGCCCCACAAAGCACACCACAACACCCCCCCAAGCAACCATCCAGCCACACACACCCACAGCAGTCCCACACTCCCACACACCCCCACCAGAAGCCAGTCATAGCCAGCCAGCACACCAGCTACCCCATCACAGCAGGCAGCACACCCCCATGCAGGCACACCCATCCCCCACCACACGCACCGCCAGACGGCAGGCATGCAAACACCCAGCCGCAGCCCACAGGCCACCTACAGCCACACAGCCCCCAGACCAGCCATCGCACCCCCCACAGCCCAAACACAAGCTGCACAGCCCATCAGTCAGACACACACAGGGCATGCAAGCACAAGCACAGCACAACACAGGCGCAACCCCAGCGCTACAACCCCCGCACCCCCCACCACACCACAGCCCCCAGCCACCAGCCAGGCTGCAGGGGCACAGACACCGCACCTTATGACACATCCCCCCAGCCCAAGCACCACCCACCAGGCACCAGAACACCCACCACAGCACAGCACCCGCACCCAGCAGCCACACCAGGCAGCCACACCCAGCAGCACCAGGCCCACCCCCCAGCGCAGCAGCCAGACCCCAGCCACACAGGGCTGTCCACAACACAGCAACAAAACATCAGCCACAGGCCCCCAACCAACCACAAAGCCAGGCAGCAGAGCCACACCCCAACCAGAGACCAGCCCCACACATCCCACCCACAGCAGACCAGCCACTCACACACCCAGATCCCACACCCCACACAGCAAGGCATCCCAGCATCGACCACACACACGCAGGGGCCCCAGCCACATCCAGCAGCAGCCAGACCACCCAGATCAGCCCAACAGCAAGACCACAACACACCTGCCCCACAGACACCAGCACCCACCATCCACACACCAGCAACACAGTCACAACAGACACGCATCACACAACAACAGCACACCACCCACCCATCACACACCCCACAGACAGCAGCCAGCAAAGCCCCCCCCACCCCACACCAGCCCACACAGCACCCACCCAGTCCACCATCAGCGCCCCCAGCAGCAGGTCTCCCCACCCCCCCACAATCATCCCACCAGCACCCAGCCACCAGTTCAGCGCACCCACACCCACACACAGGCCAGGACACCCCAGCAGCACTCAGCAACCAGCTCCACAGCAGCCCGCCCCACACAGCAGCTCAGCCCCCCGCCACCTCCACAGCCACGCAGCGCTAACACACCAAGCACACAGCCCCAGCCACACCAACTCAGGGCATCAGCAGCATCAGACATGGCCCACTCTCCACCACAGGTCACAGCACCCCACCCCACAGCTCAGCCACAGACCCTCACCAAGGGGGGGACAGAGCCAACCACACTGCACACCAAGCATACAGCACCACCCACCCCGCAGTGACCACAGCACACAGCCCAAAGCACCACATCAGCACCCACATCCACTCCCGGCTCAGCATCCCACACTCACAGCACCCCAGTCCCACAGTCACCCCAGCAACCACCACACCCCCCACATCACCACCCGCAGCCACCCACCTCCCACCCACCCCTCCCCAATGCCACACTGACACCACCCAAGACAGCCCACACCCACAGCAAGACAGCCCACACCTCCGCACCCAGGCAGCACTCCCCGCAGCCACAGCCACAAGCAGCACCTGCAGCAGCAGCCAGCACCCAGCCACACACAACCCCAGCACCACACACCTCAGCAGTCGCCCAGACCACAGCCTGCAGGCCAGCACACCCCAGCAAAGCCAGCACTCCCCCCCCTGACAGCCAGACACACCAAGCGGCAGACGCTGCACCCACACAAGCCCACATCAGCACACCCGCCAGACACCCAGCACACAGCAGGCAACCACCAGCCCAGTCCCAGCACACCCAAGCATCGCACCAGACACCACCAGCAGCCCGCACACACCGCCCCAACGCAGCCAGCACAGCTGGCAGCCAGCAGCCCCCACACACAGCAGCCGCAACTCGCCCACAAACACAGTCACAACTCATACCACAGCCACCACAGGCAGCCGCACCACCCCAGGCAGAACACACCCACAGGCCTACTGCACGCCCCCCACACCAGAGCCCCCACCACACAAGCAGCACACCACCCACAGCACCCACACAGCAAACACACCCAGCACCAACACATACAGGCAGACCCCAGGGCACCCCCACACACAGCCCCTTTGTCATCACACACTCCCAACCGCACAGATCACACTCCCGCTCAGCAGCATGCATCCCCAGCACACACCAGCAACACTGCCAGCAACACCAACGCAGGGCCATGCATCCCCACCACACGCACTCCCAGGCCCAAACACACCAGCATCCAAACATTACCACCCCTCCCACCAACAGCACAACCTCCAGCGCCAAACGCTGTGCACACAGCCATCCCCAGCGTCCGCACACCCACCCAAGCAAAACCAGCCCACAAAGCCCAGCTCCACCAGCGTGCCCAGTCGCCAGCCCCCCACCACACACAACCTCACGCCCCACCCGCCACCACCACCACCGCCAGCGCCCACAGCATCACAGCAGCACCCGCCCACAGTGGCCCGCTGCACAGCACCCAGCACAGCAGACACAGGCAGACCACCTATCCAACGTCCCAGCACACCCCCCACACACAGACACCCACCCAACAGCCGCACCAGCACCCCACAACCCACAGCCCCCCCACAAGTCAACACAGCAGCAGCAGTCAGCAGCACCAGCCACAGGCTATCCCCACCAGACAGGGCCCCACAGCACCCGCCAGCACCAGAGCACCAGCCCACACCAGCACCCAAACCAACCACCAGACCACCACCCACCCACCGCACCACCCACCCACACACACAGCATCAGCCACCACCCCCCAGCAGGGCCCAGCTGGCAACCCACCACCAGCCCACCACACACCAGCCCCCCATTCACACCCCAAGACAGACCCACCACACAGTCACCAGCCCCCCACCAGCCCCACACAGCAACCAGAGCACCATCCAATGTAGTCCACACACACAGCAACCCACACCGGCCACACAGGCACCCCCCCACGCCAGAACATTCACGCCACAAGCGCTCAGGCACATCACACCAGCACACCACCAGCACACCCCCAGCACACAGGCCCAGCAGCAACCAGCTCACCCATACCGCACACATCAGTCCAGCCAGCCCCACACCCCCCACACACACAGGCAGCCCAGACCACCACCAGCAGCCACCCCACCTCCACAGCTCCCACACACAGCCCAACCCCAGGCCAAGCCAGCACCACACCCCACCATCACCTCCAACCCAGCCGCCACGCACAGCAACAGCCACAGCCACAGCCCCCATGAGCACACCTACCACACACCCAAGCCCCCCTGCATCAGCCACCGGCCACCCACAGCAGGCAGCAGCCTCTGGAAAACCACACCAAAGCCCCAGCCACCCGCAGCAGCCCACAGCCCTACAGCATCACCCACACACACCGCCACTTCACCACCACAGCAGCCCATCACGGTACCCAGCCACCTCCAGCATCAGCCAGAGCACCCACACCACCACAGCCCCAACCGCAGCCACCCCACCCACAGCCACCCCCAGCACCAGGCACACCCACACACACCATGCAGCCCCACACACCAACAGGCCAGGCAGCACACAGAACCACCTTCCCAGCAGCCCCAGCACCAAACACACCACAGCAGCACAGCAACCACTTCAACCAGATCCAGCACATCACCCACCAACTCAGCCACCACCACATCCAGCAGCCGCAGCCACACAACCCAGCCCACCAGCCCACCAGCCCACATCACACACCACACACCCAGACTCCACACAGCCCCCCCCCCCCTCCCCCCCCCCCCCCCCCCCCCCCCCCCCCCCCCCCCCCCCCCCCCCCACCAGCCCACCCAGCCCTCGCACACCCCAGGCATCATGCCACAGACCCAGCCACCACAGCCCCCACCCAGGGCACAGCCAGCCCCAGGCCACACCCCCGCCCCACCATCCCCGCACCACCCACAGCACACCCACCAAGAAGCCTCTGTCCGCAGGCCATAGCGCACACATAGGAACCACCTCAGCAGCCTCATCACTCAGCAGCCCCCACAATCAGACCCCCCACACCCACCACACCCGCCCGCACCCGCCCCACACCAGAGCACAGACCTCCCACCACACCACCACCTCCACCCAGAGGACCCACCAATCACACTTCACACCAAGCGCATGCCACAACAGGCAGATCCACTCCCCTGCCCATCCACCCCACACACACACAGCCAGCACCTCCGCAGCACCGCACCACACACCACAAGCACCCATCACATCAGCCAGGGGGGGGTACCAGGCACACTCATCCACAGCACACACACCTCACAGCACAGCCAGAGCCACCCACAGCACACCACATCCGCCCACAGCACACAAGCCCCCCACCACCCCACCCACACCACACAGCCCCCACCCCCCAAAGGGAAGAACCAGGCCCCCCCAGCAGCAGCAGCACACCACCCACCAGACCAACCACCCCACAGCACCCACCCACCAGGACCGCCACACCCCATCCACAGCCACATCCCACAGACCACACCAGTCCACACCCAGCAGGCAAGGCCAGCACCAGCAGCAGCCAGGCCACAGCCACACCACCACCGAACACTCACATTGCACCCCCACCGCAGTCAACCAGCTGCCCCAGCCCAACTCAGTGCAGCACTCCCACCATCCCCACAGCGCACACAGCGCGCTCCTGTAAGCAAGCCAGCACCCCAGGCAGAGCCTGCACCAGCTACACAGCCCAAGAAACCACCAGAACAGCATGCCACACACTTGCCCTCAGACCACCAACCTCAGCCAGCACCACCACACCCAGCCCAACAACCACACACCTCCCTACCACCCTACCAACACAGCAGGCCTCTGGCCACACAGCCCCCCCCGCCGCACAACCCCAGGCCCACCACACCCAGTCGCAGACAGCAGCACAGCAGACACCATCACACCTCACGCCCAGCCGCCAGCACGCCACCGCAGCCACCACCAGCACCACGTCAGGCACCAGCACCCCAGCCCCACCCCAAGGGCACAACACCCACCTCCCACCAGCCCAGCCAGACACCCCATACCACCACACCCACAGCACGACACTCACCTCCAACAAGCACAGCCCACACCCAGCACAAGCCCCCACACCAGCCCACCCCACCCCAGAGGCACACCCACCAGTCGAGCCCACCCATCAGACACTCCCCATAGCAGGCCCACAGCCAGAGCACTCCTCAGACCAACCACCACCCAGCCATCAGCCCAGAACCATGCAGCAATCACACCACCCACCCCACATCCACCACAGTCACACACCACCAGCAGCTCACGCCACCACTCTCCCCCACAGTCACCCACGCCAGTCCCCAGCACCAGCCACACCAAGCACCACCCCGCACAGTCCAAGCAGGCTCAGCAGCCACACACAGGCAAGGGCACACCACACACCCACACACACAACACACCACACCCCACATCCCCACCCCCCACCCCAACACACCACCAGCTCAACAGTTCCACCAGCCAGACACACCACCACCCGCCATCACACGCACGGTCCCCCACCAGCAGCACCCACACAGCCCCACGGCAGTCAGCACCACAGCAGGCCAGACACACAGCACAGCAGTCACCAGAAAATACAGGCAGACAGCAGAGCAAAACCTCCCACATCACAACGCCATCAGCAGAAACTCGCCCCAGCACAGCAGTCCAACACCCCAGGGCTGCATGAATCGCCCACACCCCCAGTCCCACCAGCAGCCAGCCCAGCCAGCACCACCGCACAGTCCCCACCACCCCCAGCTCAGCACCCCCCCCCACACCAGCAGATAATCACACCCCACACAGCAACCCAACAGCTTAGACCCAGCCACACAACCATTCCCACAGGCCCAGGAAGCCCACAGCAGACATTCCAACCATAGCCAAGCCCCAGCCAGCCAAACCCCAGCCAATCCACCCCCCACACAGTTCCAGCTGCATCGCACACACGCCGTAAGACCCACAGCAGAGATTCCCAGACCCACAGCCCATCCACATCCCCCCCTGCCGTCACACAGCACACCAACACCCACCCAGCAAAGACCACACACAACTCCAGCGCCAGCAAGCAAGCACACCCATCGACCCAGAAACAGCCCAGGCATCCACCAGCCACAGCACACCAAGCTCAGAACACGCACACATCCAGCCCCCCCCACGCAGAACCAGCACACAGTCCACACACCCCCCAGCAGAGCACACACACACCCACCCGCCCCCGCCATCCCCACCCCCCCCACACCCCACCCTCCCTCACCACACACCCCGCAGCCATTCAGCCCAGCCTCACACCACAACAGCACACAGTCCACACAACACACCAAACCACCAGGCACACCCCACACACCCCCCACGCCACATCGCAGAAGCCACACCACCCAGTGCATATCACCCAACAGAACACCCACACACAGCGAGCACCCACCACCCTGCACACAGACCCCCATCCACCCCACCAGTCCCCATCCAGCTTCCACCTTCAGACACAACAGCACAACACCCACACACCTGGCATAGTCACCACCCACCACCACACACACCACCAGACCCAGCACAGGCACACCACAAGCCCACAGCCCCCCCACCCCTAGGCATCACACACACACCCAGCACAGTCTCCCCTGTGCCCCACAGCAACACCCCACCCCAGCAGTTCACACCCAGTCCCACAGCCCCGCTCACATCATCCCCTACCCGCAGCAAACAGGCCCACCCACCCCCCGCCTCACACCCCCCACAGCACCAGATCCCAGCCAGCCACCACACATAAACAACACATACAGCCCACAACACAAGCCACAACACACACCCACACAGCCCAGGGCAGCTCCACCGCTCCGACCCACACAGCATCCACCCAGCCAGCAACACTCACACAACACCCAGACACCACACCGACACACACACCCAGCACACACCACCACAGACCCCCCTCACCCACCAGGCATCACAGCCCCAGAGCAAGCACACCAGCATCCCACACACACACCAACACACCAGACATCCACCCGCCCCCACACACCCATCACAGCCCCAGCCCCAGCACACACCCTGGACCCCAGCACGCCAACCCCACCACCCCCACCACCCCAGCCCCACTAGACACACCCCACAGCCAAGCACACATTGCACCACCCAGCACCCACACCCCACCATCCAGCCCCACACAGCAGCTCCGCAACCCACCACCCAGAGATCCCCACCAGCCACACAGACCCCATCCACCCCCACACCTAGGCAACACACACACCCCCCCACCACACACAACCACACCCACCCAACACCACACCCAGCAGTCCACCAGTGGCCCACACATAAGTCACTACCCATGCCAGCAGCCGTCCACTCACCCCACAGTCAGCAAACCACACAGCAGGCCAGCATTCCATCACAGCACCCTTCACCCAACACATCAAGCACCCCCAACCCAACCACCACACAGCTCTCCACACACCCCGACAAACACATGTCCACACCCCCAGCAAAGCCACAACACACTAGCCCCCCAGCACCCACCACCACCCCCAGCCCAGCCAACACACCACCAGCAGCCCCATCAGCACCACAAGGCACAGCGACAGACCACAGCAGCACACATCAGAAACCAGCACCCCTCAGCACACACAGCACCCCACACGCAGGCTCACTACAGCCCAGCCGCACACCACACACACAGCCCACAGGACAGCCACACCCACCCCCGCCAGTGACACCAGCAGCATGCACACCAGCAGTCCAGTCCCAACCTCCCTCCCACCAGCCAGTCCCAGCCAGCGCACGCAACACACAGCCACACTCCACAGAACCACACATTGCACACCACACACACCAGGCCAGCTGACTCACCATCCTAAAACAGACCATGCAGCAACCCAAGGGGGGTAGGCCCCACAGAGGCCACACACCCCCCCACACACCCCCCCTACCAGTCAGCATGCAGCACACCACCCACGGCCATCCCCACAACACACAGCGGCACCACACAGGGGCACCACAGGCACACAGCCCACCCACCCAGCACCACGAGAAATCACACCAGCACCCAGGCAGCCAGAGCCCCATAACCCACACACATCAAGCACCTCTCACCACCAGCACCAGCACACAGCCAATGCACACACCCAACGACCTACCCCCACAGCACCACCGCCAGCCCACAGCCGCACCAGCAGCAGCCACTCACACAGCCAACAACAGCTCACCAGGCCATCCAGCACACAGCTCAAGCTAGCCTCACACAGCCAACAGACACCAACATCCACCACACACACCCATGCCCACCAGCACCACACACCCGCTCAGGCACACACCCAAGGCCTGCAGGTCAGCCACCCAAGTCACCCCCACCATCCACATCTCCCCACACAGCGACAGCACATCGAACCACCAGCCCCCCCCCCCCCCAAAAGCGCCATCCCTACCCACCCCAGGGCAGCACCCACCAGACAGCTCACATCCAACCACCAGTCACCTACCGCCACCCAGGTCCAGCTCACACTCACATCCTCTCCAGCCCAGCAGCATCCACAGCCGCAGTATCCCCACCCCCAGCCAACACCATCCACACACCCCCACAACACACAGACCCACCACCCCACACATACCAGCTAACCCCACATCACACAGCCGCAGCAGCCAGCTAACCCCACACCCCCCAGGTCAGCATAGAAGCACAGTACCCGCCCCACCCAAAGCCCATCACCCCCCCCTCACCCCCCCGGCTAGCTCCACACAGACCAGCACACCATCCCCCACATGCTCAGCACAGCCTTCACCAGGCCCACCCCACCAGACACACACAGACATACCCACAGCACACCACCTCAACCACCACACACCCAATTCCAGCCAGGCCCCACCCACAACACCCAGCACAGTCACCCAGCAGCATGCACCACTCACCTTCCCCCACACCCCACACCACCCAGACACCCACAACACCAGCGCGCCGCCCGCAGCAACCCTCACACCACCGGCACCACCAGCACACAAGCCGCACGATCCACCCAGCAGACCCACACCCATCACACAGCCATTCTCCAATCCACGCCCACCCCACATACGACACCATGCCCACCCACCCCCCCACCACCAAGCAGCCAGCACACAACCCCAGCACAGCCCCAGCAGCCCAGCCCACCTACCATCCCAGCAGACCAGCCCACGCCAACAGGCCCAGGAGCACCAAGCCACCACCCACCACCATCAGCCAGCCCAGCACCACACCACCACACCGCACTCAGCACCCACCATCACCATCCCCAGGCCCAACCAGCTGCAGCTCCGCCTCCCCCACCATCCAGCCAGCAGAGCCACGCCACCTACCAGCCCAACACCATACCCACCGCGCCCAGCCACCAGACTACCAGCAGACCCCCCAACACCAGCCCCCAATCCCTCACACACACATCCCACAACTCAGCACACAGAGCGACGTGTCCCACCCACAGCAGCACTGACCCCAGTATACTGTGCCTCCCCCCCACCCCCCAAGACCCACACAGCCACCAGCCCGCCAGCACCACCCACACAGGCACATCAGCCCCCCACACCCCCCCCCCCAGGTCCACAGACCACACCCCCAGCCCACATCCAGCACACCCAGCCCCACACACACTCACAGCACACCACAGCCACCATCACACACGCACCACACCCCCACACCCCAGAGCAACCCACCCAGCACCAGGCACCCCCCCCCAGTCCCCAACGGTCTCAGCCAACACCCATCACACAGCACCAGCACACAGCACCGCCAGAACCCACAGGCACCAGGACCAGCACAACAGCCCGGGACTCGTCCACCCCACACCCCACACCTCCCAAGTTCTGCCACAGCACCTCCGAGCCAACCCCCACCCCCACGCAGCTCACTACGCAAGCACCACAGCAACTCAACACCAGTCCACCCCACCCCAGTCAACCCCACAGTCCAGACCACACACACGCACTCACACCTCCCACCTCAACCCCCCAGCCCACCACACCTCACCCCACCCAACATGCCCCCACTCCAGATCACAAACAGCCAGCAGACCAACAGTGCACCAGGCAACAACCAGGTGCCCAGCAGCAAGGCATGCCACATCACACCCATCCCAGCATCACGCCAGCAAACCCATCACGCAGCCAAACCCCCAAAATAACAACAAAACCCGCCGTTCCAACACCCAAACCCCCCAAACCAAAAAAACCCAAAACCAAACATCCCCCCCCAGCCCCACAAAAGGCAAAACAAAGGGACTACAAAAAACCAAAACACAAGGGCCCCAAAACACCGCCAAAAACAAAGCACGCAAACACAAATGAGGGCACAATGAGCACCAGTGAGCAATGACAAGAGAGTGAGACAACAAGCAGAGCCAAGGCAAGCAGCAAACAGCACGCAGCAAGCAGAGCACGGGCAAACCGCACGCAAAGCAACAGCAAGCAAGCAGCAGAGCAGCAACAAGCAAACAACACACACAACAGCACAACAGCACAAGGCACCACAAGCAACCCAAAGTCATGCATCAAAGAGCAACAAAGCAAGCAAAGCACACCGCCACACAAGCAACAAAACCAGTCAGCAAGCAGACATTAGTGACTAGAGCAAAAAGCAAGGCAACAAAGACCACCATCAAGTCAGCAAGCAAGTCATCCGATCACAACGGCACACAAATAAGAGCACACGAACACAAGAGCAAGCGCAAGGCACAGAGCACGCAAAGCACAGCACAATGAGCAACACAGCAAGCAAAGCAGCAAAGCACAGCAACACCAATCACCAGGCACCACAGCATACAAGGCACACAAAAGCACCAGGCAAACAGGCAAAAAAAGACAAAAGGCAAAAAAAACGCACAACCACAACAGCAGCCATAACAGCAAAGCAAACAAGCACACAGTGACAACACACACCGAGCACCAACTAAGAGCAGGCAACTCAAGCAACAAAAGCACATCAACACCACCCAACACAGCAACCAAACCCAGTGAGCATGACCACATACAGATCAGTGAGGCAAGCAACCCAGCAACAAACAAGCAAAGCAACACAAGTGAGCAGCAAGAGAGCAAAGCAACCAGCAAAGTGACACAAAAACACAGAGGCACAAGCAGCACAAACAAGCTAACACTGAGAGCAGCAAGCAACACAACACTAGCAAGTGAGCAAAGCACAAGCACAGCATAGAGTGAGCAACACAAAGCACAAAACAGCAACAGGTGAGCAAACAGCAAGCACAAAGCAGCAATTGAAGGCAAAGAAGGCACATGAGGCAACACAAATCACAGAAGCAAACAACGCAACACGCACACCACACCGCAGGCACATAGTGAGCAAAAGCAGCACCCCAACACAGCACAAGCAGCAAGCAACCCACGCAAGCAAGCAAATGCACACACAGAGCAAACCAGCAAAACCAGCAGCAAAAAGCGAGCAAACAGCAAAGAGGCAAATACAGCACAAATCACACAAAAAAAGCACAAGCCAACAGCATCAATGAGCAACAAAGAGCACAAAGAGCAGCACGCAAGCAAGCTACAAAGCAAGCACCAAAGCACAGCAGCACCCCAACAAGCACACACAGTCAAATCATGAGGCACAAGCAAAGCAAGCAAAGCAAGCTAAGGTGAGCCAACACACCCGCAAGCAGAGCACAGCACACCAAGCACACCGCCACAAGCAAAGGCAAAAGCAAAACAAAAAGCACCAAGCACCAGCACACAACAAAACAAAGCAATCAACAGGCAAGCCCAGCAAAAAAACCAACGCACAAATACCCATGAGACATGAGTCACCGCCAAAAGAGCAACCAAGAGCAACACCAAGCAAAGCAAAAAGCACCCAAAGTGAGCAAGAGCAGCACGCATCACAAGAGCAAGCAGGCACATGAGCAGCAAAACAAGCATGACAGCACAAAAAAACAAACCAAACAAGCAAAAAAGCACAAACACCACAAAAACAAGTGAGCAATCAGCAGAATCACAGCAAACCCACAACGCATGAGCGGCCAGCATCAAGCATGAGCACAACAAAACACAACAAGCAGCCGCACACAGAGCAAAAAGAGCACATGAGCAACAGCAGCATGAGCAAGAGCAAAAGCACAGGCCTCAACAACACAGCCACAAAGCATGAGCAGCAAAGCAAGCAAGCACCACGACAAAAGCAAGTGAGCAAGCTCACTCACAAGAGTGGAGCACAATCAAACACAGCACAATGGAGCACGCAAGCAAAGGGAGAGCAAGCAGAGCAATGAGCAGCAAAAGAGCACAACAAACTAAGAAAGCAAGCACCAGCATGAGCAACAAGCATGAGCAAAAAGAGCAAAAGCACAACAGGCAGCAAGCAGCAGCAAAAGCAAGCAAGACAAGCAATGCAAAGTGAGCAAGCAAGCACCACACACAAAAAATGAGCAAAAACAAAGCAGCATAGTGACACAAGCAAACACCACAACACAAGCACGCAAGAGGCAAGCAACGCAAACACAACAACACAAACAAGGGCAAAAGCCAAGCAACCAAGCAACCGCAAGCACACCGCAGAGCAAAATCAAAGAGCAAACAACAAGCAAGCAACACGCACAAGCAAGGCAAACAGCAAGACTGAGCACAAACAACCGCAACGCATGAGCAAAGCATATGACAAGACACACACACAAAAATACAAGCAAGCAAACCAAGCACATGAGCACAAACAAGGAGCAAGCACAAAAGCAGCGACAAAGCACAAAGGCCATCAGCAGGAGCACAGCAACCGCAACACCAAGGCACAGGGGCACGCAGCACAAAGCAAGCACAAAGCACAGCAGACACTGAGCAAGCACAACAGCACGCACACAAGTGAGCAAAAGCACAAGCAAAAGCAAAAGCAACCACAAACACAAGGCACAGTGAGCACAACAAAGGGGGACCACAAAACAACAACAGAGCACAGCAGCAAACAGCAAGCAACGCAACCAGTGCCAAGCAATGAGCAAGAGCACGCAAGGCAAGCACAACCAAAGCAAAAAACCCAAGTGAGCCAGCAAGAAAGACAGCAAAAGCATGAGCATGCACAACACGACAAGCAGAGCACAAACCACCCTGAGCAAAGCACAACAAAAGCAAAGCATTAGTAGCAGCAAACAAAGCAAAAGAGGCAAAAAAAAAAAAAAAAAGTGACACAAGCAACCAACAACACCACAAAAACAAAGCAACAGCACAACCACATCACAAAGCAAAAGTGAGCTAGCACGCACACGCAGCACATGAGACAGGAGCACAACAAGCAATAACCAGCACAACCCAAACAAGCAAAGCAACAACATCAAGCAAAATAGCAGGATAGTGAGCACACAAAACCACCCAAAGCACCAACACAGCTAAGCACAGCAAAGCACACGGAGGCACAAGCATAGACAGTCAAGTGAGCAAACAAACAAGCAGGCCTGAAGGTATTTGATGATTTTTATGGTCGGAAGAAAAATGGTGATGGGATAGTGAGCAGCAAAATCAAGCAGCACACACCCAAGAGCACACACCACCAAGAGCAAGCAAGCAACAAGCACACAGCAAACACGCCAGCACCAAGCACAACCAAGGCAAAGCGAGAGCCAACCAAAGTGAGCAACGCAACCAGCAAGAGCATCCAGCAAAGCAAGGAGGTACAGCACAGCAAAGAGCAAAAAACAGCAAAGCAAGCACGGAGCACAACCCAACAACATCACACAAGCATCAGAGCAAGCCAAAAGAGCAACAAGCACACAAGACATGAGTGATGTGAGCAAAGCACTCAAGGCAGGAGCAGCAAAGTCAACAGGCAAGCACGCGAGCACACAGCAGCAACAAAGCATGAGCAACACAACACCACACCCAGACACCTGGAGCACAACAGCAGCAAGTGAGCAGAGTGACACAACAACAGCAACCAACAAGTGAGCAAGCAAGCACACGCACGCAACACGCAAGCACGATCAACAGCACACAAACACAAGCACAAAGTGAGCAAGCAGCAAAAGCAAGCAGGCATACGCAAGCAGTGACCCCACAAAAAAAGGCAGAGCAACAATGGCACACCAAGCAATCAAAGGCACCAAGCAAGCATCACCATCACAAGCAGCACACAAGCACAGCACAACAAGCACAACAAAGGCAACAAGCAAGCAAGCACAACCAACAACAAGCAGACAAGAGCAAAACAAAGCAAGCATCACCAAGGCCAAAGCTATGCAAAGATGCACCTCGAGACAACCAGCAGACAGGCAAACACACTCACAAGCACAGAGCAAGCAGCAAACAGCAACATGCAAGCAACACAATGAGCACAAAACACAAGCAAAAGCACACAAACAAAGTGCTGCAAAAAGAGGCAAAGAGCACACAGCAACAGCAAGTGAGCAAGCCAAAGCATGACGTCAATCCAGCATGAGAGCACCAGTGGACATGAGCACAACACATATGAGCAGCGAACCAAAAGCAAGTGGCACATACACCAAAATAACCAACAAGCCAACCAAGCACAGCAAACCCAAGAGGCAACAAGTGCGCACCACTACAGCACGCATGCGCAAGCAAGAGACAACCCACCACGGAAAGCAAGCAGCAAGTGAGCAAGCAAAACGCAACCGAGCTCACTGAGAGCAACAAGCAGCAGGCAAGCAATGAGCAGCACACAGCAAACAGCAACGCACACAACTGAGCTAAGTGAGCAAATGAGCAAAGGTCACAAGAAGCACCCAAGAGCACATGAGCACACAGTCAAGAGCAAGCAAGTGAGCAAGCACACCAGCACAGCACAAAGCACAACAAGAGAGCACAAGCACACCAAAGCAACAAAGCAAACCAACAGGGCAGAGCTACCAGTGAGCATGAGCACACCCCCTTGAGCAAAAGAGCACAGGCAAGCACCAACAAGTCAGCAAAAGCAAAGCATCAAGAGAGGCAACACAGCACCACGAGCAAGCAAAGCAGCAACACAACCCACACACAGCAAAGCAGAGCACAGTGACAAGCACACAGCAATGAGCAGTGAGCACAACACCAGCACAAAGCAACAACAAGAACGCAAGCACAAGTGAGCAAAGCAAACCCAGAGACAGCAAGCAGCAAGCAGGTGCACAGTGAGCACACAATAGGCAACAGGCACAGCACCCCAAAGCAACAAAGCACAATGAACACGCCACAGCAAAGCTAGCAAAGTCAAGCACAATGAGCAACACGCACAAAGCACAGGCACCCAACAAGCACAAGCCTGAGCAACCACGGCACACCACAAGGCAACAGGCACAAGCAGCACAAGTAGCTCAAAACGTGAGCAGCACCACAGCACCAAAACCGCACAGCAACAAGCAAGCAATGAGCACCCAAAAAGGCAATCCAAAGCACACCAAAAAAGCAACCAGCAAGCAATCACATGAGCAGGCAACACACAGGCAGAAGCAGCACACACCAGTGCCCGGGCAAGACCAACAAAAATGAAGCAACCGCATCATGAGGCAAAAGAGCAAAACAGCAAAACGACACACGGCAACCCACACAGCAAAACAACAGCATGAGCACCAAAAGGGCAAGAGCAGACAAGGAGCGCCAGCACCCACCCACAGCAAAGCAAGCAAGAGCACAGCAAATGAGCAAAAGCAAAGCAAAGCACAGCACCGCAAGCAGCAAAAGCAAAACGCTACAAGCACAGCAAACAAAGCAACAGCACTAGTGAGCACACACCCAGCAAAAGCAAGCACCAGCAAAAGCATGAGCAAAGTGAGCAAAGCAAACACATACACAGCCAACGCAACCACACAAGAGCACACACAGCACACAAAGCAGCTAGCATGAGCATGGAGCCAGAGCACCTAGTGAGCATGAGCACAGGCAAAAGTGACAAGCAAGCAGTGAGCACAACAAGCCACCAAAGGGATAGTGAGCAAAGCACACCAGCACAGGCAGGGCAAAAAAAAGCATGAGCAGCACGCAAACAGCAAGCAGCAACAGCATAGCACCAAAGCACAACAACACTGAGCAGCAAAGCAAAAAATGAGCAAAAGCAAAAAAGCAACATGAGCCACCAAGGCAAAAGACACCAACTGAGCAAGTGAGCACAGCACCGACAAACAAGTAGCAGCAGAGCAACAAACCGCAAACCAACAAGGCACACAAGGACCACAAACAAGCAAACACAGCAGCACAAGCACCAGCAATAGCACACAGAACAAACAGCAAAGCACTGCCACAAGCACAAGTGAGTCAAAACAAGCAACATGACACTCAAAGCAAGCGAGCACCACCAAAAAAAGCAACAGCAACTGAGCAAAACGAGCAGCACAGCAAGCACCGCACATAGGCAAATCAGCACACGCACGAGCACAGCAAGCAAGCACACAGCAACAAAGCACAGAGCAGCAGATAAAGCAAGCAAAACGCAACCAAGCAAAAACCCCCATGAGCACCATAGTGAGCCAAAAATGTGAGCCCATGAGTAAACACACAGCAAGCAGCACGCACACCAAAATCAATCACAAGCAACACCCCACATGAGCAGCAAGCAAGGCACAACAGAGCACCAGCACACAACAAGCACAGCCAGGAGCACAACCAGCAGCACAGCGCACAAGCACGCAGCATAGTGAGAGGTACAACACAAGCAAGCAAACACATAAGAGCAAGCATGAGCACCAGCAACAACCAGTGAGCAGGCACAAACAAAGCAACCACAAGAGGTCACAGCACCACAGGCAAGCAACAAAAGGAGCAAAGCACGCACAAGCACCAAAAGCCCAGATCAACAGCAAAGCAAAGCATAGTGAGCAAGCAAGCAAAAGCACACAGCAAACAAGGTGAGCAAAAACACACAAAAACAAGCAAGCAGCACCCAAGCAAGCAAGCAAAGCAACACAATTCAACAGCATGAGCACAAAACACGAGCAAACCAAAAAGCACTGACACAGAGAGCAAAACCAAGCACAAAACAACAGCAACCATGAGAGCAACAAAGCAACCAAAAGCCAAGCGCAGCATACCAGAGCACAACACCAACAAGCATGGAGAAAAGGGAAAGCGCATGAGCAGGGAGCACAAAGCAAAGCAGCAGCACGCCAAGGCAACAAGCAAACCAGCAAAAGCAGCAACAACAACACCCAGAGCAATGAGCATCACACACACCACAAAAGCAACAAACAGCAAGCACCCAGCACAGCAAAAGCAGCACCAAGTGAGGGCACAACCCAAAGCAACAAACAGGCAAACAACACATGAAGGCAACTGAGCACGCAAGCACGCAAAGAGCAACAAAGGGAGCAGCACACACGGCAAGCAGCAGCACAGCAAGGCACAGCAGTGAGCAGCAGCGGGGGTGAGCACCAAGAAACAAAGCAAGCAATAGCAGCCAAAGAGCGCACCCACTGAGCACGAGCCCAGCAAGCAAAGCAGCAAGCAACAAAAAGCAGACAAAAAGCAAACACAGGCTAAGCAAGCACACCAAGAGCACCGAGCAGAGCAAGAGCAAGCACAGCCAACACAAGCAAGTGAGCACACCAAAACAAGTGAGCAACAAGTGACAGGAGCAAGCAACAGCAAGGGAGCCAGCAACACCAACACACCACAAGACAACCAAACACAACAAAGACACAAAAAGCAGCACCAAGCAAGCAAGCAAGACAAGCAAGAGCAGGCCAAACCAGAGTAGCAAACCAGCACAAAGGGCACCAAAACATCACAGTGAGCAAAGCACGAGCACAGAGCACAAGCACAACATGGGCAACGCCAAGCACAGGCATGGAGCAAAGAGCAGCACACACCAAGTGAGCAAGCACAGTAGAGTAGAGCAAGCAAGCACCCACGAGCACCGCAACACGCAGCACAGCACCACATCCAACACAAGAGCAATAACTGCACCAATACACAAAGCACCAGCTAGCAACAAAAGTGAGCAAACATACAACAGTCAATCAAAACAGCAACATGAGAAGCACGGCAACGCAACCAAAAAGCACGTGAGCACGAGCAAACAGCAAACAACCAAAAACACACCAGCAAGCAAAAAAGTAGTGACAAAAAACAAGTCAACAGCAATGGGAGCAAGCACACAAGCAAGCCATGAGCACAATAAGCACATCAGCAAAGCACACCCACAACAACAAAACGCAAGCAGCACAAGCAAAGCCGAGCAGCAAGTCAACCAATCACGCCAAGCCAGCAGCAACATGACAAAAGCACCAGCAGTCAAGGAGCAGCAAGCAGAGGCAAGCAAGCACAGGTGACAGCAAATAGTGAGCACAAGCAGCAACAGTGAGCAACACACAGTGAGAGCACCAACATAACATGCAACAACAAGGAGTAGCACTAGTGAGCAAGCGCACAAAGGCAACACAAAGCAAAGCACAGCAAGCAAGGCACACACGGCAAGCAACCAAGAGAGCAAAGCAAAGCAAAGCAAAAAGCACAAGCACACAGCAGGCACCACAGGCACACCAAGCATGAGCAAAGCAGCAGCAAGCACACGAGCAACAAGCAACAAGCAGCCAGCATAACCCCAGACAGCAAGCAGGTCAGCAAAAGCAAAGCAAAACACGGCATGAGCGCAATGCAGGCAACCAAGGCACGCACCAAAAGCAAACAGCACCAGAGAGCACAGAGGAGCAAAAGCAACAAAAGCACAAGTGAGCACCAATGAGCAAGGCCACAAGCAAACACAGCATACAACAACACAAGGCAAAGCAAAGCCAGCAGGCAAATACGTGAGCATTAGAAGCATCAAGCAAGCAAAACATCCCAGCCAACACCATGAGCAAGTCAAGCCAGGCAAGCAACAGCACACTAGCAACCCAGCAAACGGCATGATCAACCCAAACGCAAGGCAACCCACAGCACAACAGCAAGCATGCAAAGGTAGGCAACGTCACAACAACAGCACACAGCGAAGCACCCAGCAAGCAGCAAAGCAAACAAGCCAACAACAGCTACCAAGTCAAGCAGCCACAGCAGAGCACACAACAGAAGCGAACCACAACACGAGCTAAGCACAACTAGTGAAGCAACACAGAGCAAGCAACAAAGGTACACGAGCAAGCAACAGCATCCAAAGTGGAGCAAAACCAATGGAGCAAATAGGCAAGCACACAGGGCAAGCAAGGAGCTATGAGCATAACAGCTAAAGGCAAGCAGCAGTGAGGCAACAGCACAAAGCAACAAGAGCTAACAGCCCCAACGCAAAGCAGCACGCAAATCACAAACAAAAGCACAAGCACCATGAGCAGCAAACAAGCAGCACCCAGTGGAGCAAAGCAGCAAATGATCAACAAACAAGCCAACAAGCACACCAGCAGCACAGCAAGCAATCAACACCTGCAAGCAGCAAACCAAGCAAGGCAAGCAACAGTGAGCAACCGGAGCACACCAACCACCAACAAGCTACCATGAGCAAGCAAGCAAGGCAAAAAAGCACCCAGCAACGTGAGCAAAGCAATGAGCACAAAACCCAAACAAAAAGGCAGGTCAAGCAAGGCCAACCAACACAACACAAAACACACACAACAAGCGCACAAAACACAGCACATGAGGCATGAGCAACTGAGCAACAAACACACGCAACAAAGCACAAAAGCAAAACAGCACCAACCATCAAAAATCCTAGCACCGCCAAGCAAAAAAGCACACGCCAAAAAGCATGAGCACGCACAAGCAAACACCAAACCAGCAAAGCACACATGAGGCAGGCGCAAGGCAAAAGGACAAACACGCAACAACAAAGCAACAAGCAATGCAAGCTAGCACAGCAAGCAAAGCAACAAAGCATTGGACACAGCAACAATGGAGCACAAGCAGAACACGCGAAGCAACAGCACCCAAGCAAAGCAACACCACGCACAAGTGAAGCGAGCATGCACACAAAACACAAGCACAAACAAAAGCACAGAGCAGCACCAAGCAACCAGCCCACACCCACCGCCACACGCCACCACACCAACACATAGCCACCAACAAAGCAACACATGAGCACATCAGCAAGCAAGCAACCCTGGAGAGCTAGACACACCAGCAAGCAAGAGCACAGCAAGAGGCAAAGCAAAGCAACAACAAGCTAACAAGTCAACACGAGCACAAAGCAACACAGAGCACACGCACAGCAAACCACAAACAAGCAAAGCTCGCAAACAGCAAAGCAACACACACCAAGCACAACACAAGGAGCAAAGCAAAAGCACACTAGCTCCATCCAAGCAAACACACCAATCAGCAAAAAGCCACCACATAGTGAGCACAAGGCAAGCAAGCAAAGCAAGCAAGAGAGCACATGAGCAAAGAACACCAAAGAGCACAGCACAAGTGAAGCGATAGCACAGCAGCAAGCAAGCACAACCACACCACAAAGCACAAGCAAGTGAGCAACAAACGCACGACACAAAGGCCAAAACCACCACACAAGCAAGCAAACCCAGCAAGCAACGCACCAAATGAGCAAAGCACAAGCAAAAAACAACAGCACAACAAAAGAAGGAAACAAAAAAAAAAAACAAAAACACAACAAAAACACAAAAAAAACAAAACCACCACACACCCCAAAAAACCAAAAAAAAACAAAAAAAAAACACAAAAAAAAAACCCCAAACCCAAAACAAAAAAAACGCAAAAAAAAAAAAAAACAACAAAAAAACCCAAAAACCCCAAAACAAAAAACAACAAAAACCCCCCAAACCACAAAAAAACCCCCAAAAGCAAAACACAACAAAAAAAAAGCAAAAAAAAAAAAACAAAAACCAAAACAAAAACCAAAAAAAAAACAAAAAACCAAACAACAAAAAAACACCAAACCCAACAAAAAACAACACCAAACACAACAAACAAAAAAACAACCCCACCCCCAAAACCACCAAAACCCCAAACAAAAAACCCCCCAAAAAAACAAACACCAACACACAAAAAAAAAAAAACAAAACCAAACAAAAACCCAAAAAAAAACAACAAAAAAAACCAAAAACAAACACCACAAAAAAAAACAAAAAAAAAAAAAAAACCAAAAAACCCCAACAAACCAAAAAAACAAAAACAAAACCAGAAAAAAAAAAAAAAACACAAAAAAAAAAAACAAAAACACAAAACCCAAAAAACAACCAAAAAAAACAACAAAAAAAACAAAAACCCAAAAAAACAAAAAACAACAACAAAAACCCACAAAAC